>OX596013.1:6580081-6853228 GCA_951394025.1 Heteromyza rotundicornis
TTGCAAAGAAAAAGAGCACTTATTTTTTAAAATCGGTTGAAAAAAATGGAAGTTATAAGCATTTGAGTAAAAAACATGAAATGCATTTTTTTCTCTTTTTCACGATTTTAGGTACTAATCACTACGTAAGTTACATTTATCATTATTTTGTGTATAATATCAGTTTCTGGAGTGAGAAATCCACAATAGTGCCCAACATAATTTCGTTCCAATATCCTTGGCTGCGACGGTCCCCAGCCCTGGATTTGCTAATGAAAAAGTTCACCAATCTCGCCAAAGTGATCAGGGAAGAAATTTAAGGTAGAATGATATTGTATTGATTGGCGACTTGATTGAATTGACATTTTCTTAGCAAGCAAAGAAGTTGATTCGGTCCGACCAATATTTTCAGGCATATTGATCTGACGTGCTGGAAGATGCCTTTAAGGATTCATTTTCATCTCATCTCATTAAGATTTCTTCCCTGAGCAATTTTACTATTGAAATGATGAGCCAGGTGAAGTTTCCAGCAACAAATGCTGGCAAGGGAACGTCGCACCCAAGGTTATTGGAATCGAAATGATGTTGGGCACTATTTTCGATTTCTCACTCCAGAAACTGACAATATACACAAAGCACTGATAAATGTAACTTACGTAGTGATTAGTACCTACAATTTGCAATAAAACAGAGTAAAAAAACATTTTTTTAAAATATAACCCTTTAACCGACTAAAAAGCAGAAAATAAATTCCCTTTAACTTAATTTCCGCAATTGCGATTTAAAATTAAGGGTTTTTTGGCCACTTCAAAATCTGACATAAGGAACAAACCAGCCAAAATACCTTAATTTTAAATCGAAATTAATTTAAAGGGATTTTTTTTTCTGCTTTTTAGTCGGTTAAAGGTTATATTTTAAAAAACTTGTTTTTTACTCTTTTTTATTTCAGTACTAACAGGGCCCGGTCCGCTATGCTGGCCCTAAAAAAGTTATTTTTATTGGGAGCCCAAGTGTAGCATTTTGAAATATTGAATTGTATGAAAAGTGCCACGCCCCGCTGTCCAATTCCGACCATATGTAACATTGAACTTAGAATTGAAAGCATAAAACCATGTCCCGTTAAAAAATGTTTATTGAGAGCCCAAGTGAATCATTATTTAAAATTTGAATTGTATGGGAAGTACCACGCCCCGCTGTCCAATTCCAATATGTTGCATTGAAGGCATAGAACCATTTCCCGTTGAAGAATATTTAATGGGAACCCAAGAATATCACTTTTAAGTATTAAATTGTATGGGTGGTGCCACGCCCCTTAGTCCAATTACGCCGATATATTGCATTTAGCTTAGAGTTGAAACCATGAAACCATTGGCCAAATTTCGTTGGAAAACATTGTGTGGGAGCGCTATTACAGCATTTTCAAATATTTAATTGTATGGGAAGTGCCACGCCCCGCTGTCAAATTCCAATATGTTGCATTGAAGGCATATAACCATTTCCCGTTTAAGAATATTCAATGGGAGTATTGAATTGTATGGGCTGTGCCACGCCCCTTTGTCCAATTACGCCGATATTTTGCATTTAGCTTAGAGTTGAAAACATGAAACCATTTGCCAAATTTTGTTGGAAAACATCAAATGAGAGGCCAGTTACAGCAATTTTAAATATTGGTTTGTATGGGCGGTGCCACGCCCCATTGTCTAATCACGGCCATTTGTAGCCCAGATTATGGCTGGGGTCTTATAGTATGTTCATGGCAAATTTCATTTTCTTGTGATCAAAAACGTCTGAGATATAGTAGTTTTTACTAACTTGTGGGCGGTACAAGTGGGCGTGTCAAAACCTATCCTATGTCACGACTCACGACCCCTAGAACACATATATAAATTATGGTGAGAAATATACACGTCTCTTTTATATATAGTCGCTGGGCTTACAAAAAGAGTTATGTGATTTTTTTCGAATTTTTATATTTTTATATTAGCCATCGCCCACCGTCCCTCATCATTATTTTTTTGATATCTCAATTGGTTCAGAAGTTACCAAATACAAAAAGAAGTTATGTATTCACTTGCACATAACTGTTTTTGATCAAAGCCAAAACCAGAACGCGAGCATTGATAAATAAAATAAAATGGAAATAAGTAATACAAGGTTTGCTCTTATTTGATTTGAAGATCCAATAGAATTTTGACCATTTACAAAGGTAATAGGATACATTTATTTTATCCTTTGTCTCATAATACATTTTTTAATTTTATTCTAATCATGGAAGTTTTGAATGAACTCACGGGCGTATTTTAAGGTATGACGTCTTGCCAGCATTGTAAGGCCCCAAATTAAATGGGCGTTATTACCTTCCGAAATCGTCCATTACGCTCAGTAAAACAAGTGAGTAAGTTTCAGTCGGTCAAAGCCGACTTACCCCTAACCTACTGGGCAATATTGGATCCGCAATCTTGAATTTGGAAATTTCAACACCAAATTGGAAATCAGCGACCTCAAAAACCCCTATGTAGCAAGTTTGGAACTATTTCAGCGGAATTAGGTTACATAGTTTAGAAAACACGATTTTCACTTATATGGAAGATAGGCGTGGGAGTCGACCTGTTACGCCCATTTTCAATACCAACTCCTTCGAGGGCCAAAAAAAGGATATATCCAAAGGTTGGGCCCTCTAGATTTCTTCTAGCTCCTGCAATCGTGTTTACATCGACGGACAGACAGACGGACAGATGGACAGACGTATAGTTCTAAATCAACTCAGGAGGTGACGCTGGTCAAGAATATATAGTTTTCCATACCTATCACTCCTCCTTCTTGGTGTTACAAACTTCAGACCAAAGTGAATATACCCTACCTCATGAGGTGTAGGGTATAAAAAGCAACATCCAAACCGATTTGATATGTGATACAATATATTCCCGATCAAAATGTATCCATAAATGGTTTTGAATAAAATAAAGTCCATTTGGTCAACTTAACATGTTGATCAATAAAACCGATCGTTAAACTTCCAATTCAATTATATGATGTTTAGTGCTAATGTAAGTATGCCCAAGACCCAACTTGCATCATTATATATCTGATAAGCCCAAGAAAACGTTTCCGCGAAATTCCATTAATGGGAGGACCCACGCCCAGTTAACTAATTAAGCCCACATCCTCTCATATTGTGGCTAGGCCATACATATGTCTTGGATCTAAATTTCATGCGATTCCGTTGTGCCGAAATCGAATTAAAATTCTTTATCAAAAAGAGTTATGTGATGATTTAAGGCCCTAAAGTATTGCACGTCAGAATCGGTCAAAAAACTGATTTTTTTTCATACAACAATTTTTAGTAGTTCATGGAATTTTTTAAAAATATGACAATTTCAAAATAATGCGTAAGGACACAAAGAATCAGTTTTTTTGCTCTCCTGAAAAGTTGATGAAACATACATAACTCTTTTTGTAAGCCCAGCGACGATATATAGATGAACTCCTAATTCTATTAAAATGAAATTCAATAAAAAAAAATTTATAAAAAAAAAAGAAATATAGAAATTTTGACAACGTCTCCCGGTGGAGTCGAACCACCTACCAAAAAGTTTGGGAAACAGCGTCTCTACCGGTGCGCCACCATCGGTCATGTCGTTTGCTTAGTTATTCTCAATGATGTACAATCTTTCTTTTCATACTTTTGATTAATATTTCAATTTGTTCGTGTGTTTGAATTTGTTCTAGCTTACCGGCGGCAGCGTAATAAACTAATTTGATCTATGTATCTTATCTTCATTTACAGACATGGAATAATATGCTAGCAGAAATTTTGTATTTAATTGTATGTATATATATTTAAGATTATTTAGTTTATTGTATTGATAACCAGGGCCGTGGGAAGGGGGCGGAGGGACATCTCGCCCCGGGCGCCACACTCGGGGCGGCATTTCAGCGACATTGTTTTTTTTTGCATATGTTTTATACTTTTTATGTTAAATAAACTGACGGCTTACATCTTAACGACTTTTTAGTTAAACGACACATGAGTTTCATCTTTTATCTTGAATCAGCTATCTATACCAGTTTAGTGCAAATACTCTCTTATCGATACCTTTATGCACAACCATCCTATGTCCATTTTTTCAAAACTCAAGAATATGAAAAACAAGTTTTAAAATTAGTATGTTTTGAAATTGATTTTTATTTCTTAATTTTTCAATTACTTTCATTACGATTCCCACAAGCTATAGTGGTACTCAGGAATCCAAAAATACCAAAAACGCGATAATTTATATTTATATTTTGTTAGAATGGAGCTGATAGTGGAACGAAAAAAAAAATATACGTGTACCGGGATTTCGCCACATCACGTCACAAATTTTTTTTAAAAGAGGTCAAAGAGTGAACATTCTACTGTAAAGCATACTCGGTCCTCTATCAGCTCCAGTTGTCAAAACCGCATTATTTTGGAAAAAAACGCGATTTGTCTCAATATTTTGACTAAAAATACAAATTTTGACCTCCTTTAAAAAAATTAGAGACTTGATATGGCAAAACCCCGTTACACGTATATTTTTTTTTCGTCCCTCTATTAACAAGGGCACTTTTTGACATAAAATGCAACCTTTTTCCTCTTTTAAAAAAGTTTCCGACGCGATGTGGCAAAACCCCGTTACACGTATATTTGTTTTTGGTCCCACTATCATCTCCAATTGTCAAAACCCAAATTTTTTGCCTTGTCGAAATTGATTTGATTTAAATTTGAGAGCATTTTTTTTCATGTCTCTCGGCGGGAGCCAAATCGAACAAAAACTGGGCGTGGCCCCATATAACGGAAAAATGGTCAACATTTCAACATCTTTTTTATTGCTTCCCACATATAAATAGGTCAAAATGGGGTCTTGAAATGAACATTTTTTTTGGTGATTCTGAGTAAACAGAATTGAGGCGGTGCACACTGGGAACGCTCCATACGTTTGATGTCAAAAAATAGAAGCAGTTGTCGTAGTTTGCAAGTCTAATTATTGTGTACAAATCAAGAAAAAAAACAAAAAAAAGCGTGGTCGGTCAATTCTAACGCCTACCTCCCATACAAAAAAAAATTCAAATCACCATAAAATGTGTTCCAAATAAGACATGAACTTAAAAGCGGGGGGCACCTACGGGCACCTAGATTTGGAAGAAACTTAAAGTGGACATGTTCACCTTTGATTTGATATCAAAGATTAGGGCGAAATAAATGGCATTCACCTAAATAAATGCCGGTATGTAATTTTGTACAATTACAACTAAATGGCTATGAAAATTGAAATGTATAAACGCGAAATAATTAACAAAGAACCATACTTACTAAATATCCGAACCTAAAGATTTGAAAACTTAGAGAGGTCTTTTTAAAAAATTTGTATTACGTCCACTTTTTGCAGCATAAATTGTAAAATGTAAAACAATTTGCTAAAAGTTATTGCTGCAGCGAGTACATGCAATATTTGAACCAAAACTTTAAATATTACTATTTGGATATTAGGCTATAGAACTGCATTTTTACATTTTCGAAAAAACAAAGTCGAAAAAGGTTATTTTTTAGCAGCTGCGCCCCAATGTGCGGTGCACAGTGATTGGGTCCATATAAGCTTGTGACAAAAATAGAAGGAGTATTCTGAATTAATTGAAACTAAGCTTCTAATTGGATTTTGTCCCGCTGGTTTCAAAAAAGTTATCGGTTTTTCAAAGTCTGATAACTAGAGATCGGATTTTTAAGCATATGCCAGAAATATGCAAAAAATATGCAAAACAATTTAAAAAGTATGCAGTTTTTTTTAGGTTTTATACATTGTGAAATTAATAAAGTGTGCTATTTAGAAATGTTGCCTCTTTCATTGGCTCAATTTTTCATTTTCAGAGAGGACGGTGTTGCAACGGGTACAAACAAATAACAGACTCCTATTACCTTTTTTTTCGAAATTATTCAATTTTTCTTTGATATTTAATATTTAAAAAACTTTTTATTAATTTAAATAATTTTATTCGTCATTCGTTTTATTTTTTTAACATTTTTATTAACTGTATCAGCATTACTAAATATCCGAACCTAAAGATTTGAAAACTTAGAGTGGAAATAATTGTTTTATATATATACTAGTTCAATACCACTGTGTTGCTCGGACTTATACTTAAAGTTGTGAAAGTACCTTCCCGTAAACCTTTCCGTGAACCCCCAAAACACCAGAGCATAACACACAAAGTTGCAGAACTCTAGGTTCAGCGTTTTGCGCTGGGCGGTGATGAGTTAGTCTGTCACCAATCATTCAATCAATAGGGACAAACACTTTAATATTTGTAATTGCGTGACGCCTGATTTGAAGTTCTCATTTGTACAAATTATTTTTTTAATCAATATTATATTGTTTCGTTTAGTTTTTTTTTTGTCAAATGCTTGACCATTGCCCAATTTTACTCATTGAATTGCACTTTTGGAATAAGAGCATAATACCATGTGTGCTGGAAAGTATGCCAGATATATTTTGAAGTAATACTTAAATTGTATGAGTGGTACCCCGCAGTTCAAAATAGTACATAAACCTTCCGGAGCTCACAAATAAACCTATGGTGTTCGTATGGTTCTGATACGTTCAGTGGTTTAGCCGTGATGTTCACTCATACTTACGCACCAATGTTTTTATATATTAAGATATATAATGTTTTAACTTTTCTTATTGCTATTTAGTCTATATTGCTGCCTTATATGGCTTCAGCTGATTTTATGTATTGTTTTTCTTTTCCCATTATAGTCTATTGTAGTATTAACTCCTAGCCTATCTAAAATTCTAAATGGGCCCTTATATGGTAATTGGTTTTTCTTCCTATCTTCTACTTTTAATAAAACCAAATCTCCTATATTTGCTTTTAATGTATTTGTATATCCTACGTTATTGTATGTACGTTTTTCTTTTGCTCTAACTGGCATTTCTTTGGATTTACTTAATGCGAATTTCATGCAACTCGCTTAGATGCCATCGTAATCATAAAATTTTGTTTTGGATTCAAAAACGTCATTTGGTAAACACGGTAATTTACCGTATACTAATTCAAATGGTGTGTATCCAGTGTCAACATGTGGTCGTATTGTAAGCAAAAGTGAAGTATGGAATCCATTTGTCCCATTCATGGTCATTTGTTGATGTTAACAGAAATTCATTAAGAACCCTGTGGTTCATTTCAAGTGATCCTATCGTTTGATGATGGTACAGAGTTGAAAATGTATGTTTTATTTTTAATAGTTCACATACATATGTTGTGCAATAACTCATTTTTGAATTCCGTGCCATCATCAGATTTAAGTACTTGAAAATGACCGTACTTTAAAATTACTTGTTCTACGACTGTTCTTGAGACTGTGTCGGCGTCTTTAGTTGACATAGGGGATGATATTACAAATTTTGTCAGTTCGCATTGCATTGTCATTCTATAGTCTGTCTTCTTTGTTTACTTTTTGCGCATATGTCGCATTGTGATACAAATTTCTTTACCATTTTGTACATGTTTTTCCAAACATATGTTTGTTTTAGTTTTATAATGGGTTTTCTGACTCCTAAATGTTGTGTGGTATTCATTAATGAGTTTAAATTTTGTAAGGCCATCGTGTATTCTTTTTGGTGGGTCATAAATTAATATCTTGAATGGAGGACTTTTCTTATCTTGGGGGCTTTTTTGTATGTTTATAAATATATTCTTAAATTCTTCTTTTGAGATTGTTTGGAATATTTTATCGTCGTTGGCTCTACTATATTCTCATTTTTCATTTTGGATATTAGTTTCTTCATAATCGAATCAAGATTCGTTGAATTGTCACTGTATCTTGCATGTGTTTTTAAATTATTTTGTTTGGTTTTTAGCTTCTTCGAATACAGAACTATTTTCGTTGAATTATCGCTAGATCCCACGTGCACTACATTATTTTCAATGTATATTTTATTTTCATTGGCCATATAAAACTTAAAATTTTTCATATTCCGGACGTCACTAACGGATGTGCAATCCCATATCGGAAGTTGATCAGACTTCTTAGTGTTGTCACTTTCCACAATGATATCGTTATCATTCTTTGACTCTTTATTTTGAATGGCTTCATTATTTGCAATCTTGTAACAAATGAGGAGTTATTAATTTTTCTTTCAGTGTATCGAAAGCTTGTTGTCTTTCGTAAGTTCAAACAAATTTACAAGATTTTTTTGATAGTGCGTTAAGATTTTTGGCAATGTCCGCAAAATTTGGAATACATTTTCTGTAATAATTGCAAAATGCAACAAATGTTCTAACTTCGTCCGCATTTTCGGAATAAGGGTAATTTTGTATAGTGTCATATTTGGCAGGGTCAGTTTTGACACCATCACCAGTAATCAGGTGTCCTAATTATACTACTTCTGGACGCAAAAAACAACATTTCGCTGCATTCAATTTTAAATTATAACTGTAGGATTAGGACAAGACAGACTAGACAGAAATACCCGTAGCGGACGGAAATACTAAAGACATTTAACAACACTGACCTACGACAAATAGGGCAACACTTAATCCTGACGAACAGGAAAACACGACAGTTGAGCCAAGAACGTACGAACCAATAAGTCGCAACCGAAAAGCGCAGTATATTATAAATATATTTAAGTTCAGTAAATTGTTAGAAATAAGAGCAAAAAACCACAATTATAAATAAAGACAGTTTATTAAACCTACAATTGGGGGCTCGTCCGGGAAAAGGGAAATTCACTGGGTTTTCCTCCGGAATTGAATGAGCGGAAAGTGTTAAACATTCAAAGGGATTTTAATGCACAAATAATTAACATTGTGGAAAAGTTTGGAAAAGTTTAAAGAGTCTAACGGAAAACAGCAACAACAACACGCTGTAGAACAAAGTGACGCCAAAGTATAACGGCAAAAAATATTTACAAATGTAGCAGTTGACAACCGAGCAGATTTCAAACGACAAAGTGGCGGAAGAACACACCACAGCTGAAGAGGTGAGTTCCGAACAACAATCGGATGAAAGCGCAGCTACAGCGAACTGAGGGGAAATGCGTTGATAGATGAATACGCAACAGAGGTGAATAGCAAAGCAGGAGAAGCGTATGCGCATGACGAAGTGGCGTACGTGACTCGGGCATCCTTGGGTGGATGGCGAAATAGAGCGACAACGAAGGAGAAGTTGCAGCTAATATTTGTATTTATTTGGTGAGAGTATTCCATTTATTTACGGTTGATGAAGAGATTATTTTGATCAATAAATTAATGTAATTTGAAGAGTAGAGTTAAACTGAAAATGTTTCAATGAGAGATGAACTTTTTATAAGTAAATAGAGAGTAGAATGTTGTAGAGGAAAACAAAGTTGAGGTATGAACGTTGTGTCGTTCGAAATAATACGGAGAAGTAAATTGATTTGGGTATCATTTTAAAAGTAGGGTATAGAGAAAAGAGTAATTGAATAAAATTTCAAAAGAGAGAGAATAATTTGGATTGGGATTATCCAATTGGATTTTTGTAAAAGAAAGAAATCAAAACAAAAGAGATAAAATTATTTGAGTTATTTGATTAAAGCAATGCTGATTTAAACAAGAAATAAATATTGGTACTTTTGTAGGAAAAATAAAAATTGGACATTAATCTAATTATATATTATTTCATATTGTTGTATTAAATATTGAAGAAGCGAATTTATTATTTTATATACATTCATATTTTTGTAAATGGTTTGAGACAACTACAATATGGACTTGACATCGATATTAGCTATGACGGTGGACAGTCTGAAGGGACAGTTGGAGACATTGGGGTTATCGTCGACAGGACTGAAGACAGTTTTACAGAATAGACTTATTCAACATTTCGGTTTGTCCAGAGACGACGATAATGAATCCACATACGAAGAATTAAGTTCGAAAAATGGCGCAGAGGGTCGAGTAGAACGATCATCATTTACTTTACGGGATATCGAGGATGCACTTGCAAATTTTACGGGTACCGGTTATCCAGATATTATGAGGTGGATTGAAAGCTTCGAGGACAATGCTCTTACAGTACACTGGAACGAACTTCAAAAGTTTATATATGCAAAGCAGTTACTTAAGGGTGCAGCCAAAATTTATATAAGGAGTAAACCAGCTATTTCTGATTGGACATCGTTAAAAGCTGCATTGATAGCAGAATTTTCGGATGAATTGTCATCCATTGAGGTACATAGAATTTTGAGAAATCGGCGCAAGAGGCCACATGAAGATTTTCGAGAATATTTATACAGTTTGATGGAGATAGGCCAGCCATTAAAGTTAGATGAAGCCAGTTTAATAGAACATTTCATAGATGGTATTCCGGATTCGAAACAAAACAAATCTATGTTATATCAGGCGCGAACAGTTAAAGAGCTCAAAGTACAAATCAAGGTGTACGAGAAAATTAGGGGCACAACTCAACAGTCATCAAACTCGAGAAGCCAGCTACAAACAACACAACCAAGTGTAGCGCAAAATACAGAGAAACAAGAGTCAGACAAAAAATGTTTTAAGTGTGGAGGTAAAGGACATTTTGCAAAGGAGTGCAAAGCTAAGACTTACACCTGTTTTAAATGCAATAAGCCAGGTCATCGTTCATTCGAGTGTAAGCAAGGTTCGAATACAGCCAACATCAAATCTGACGAGACAAATATCAATAAGCTAACTAGGAAACCGAAAACGGAGAAATATCCGAGATTACTTGTTCAACAAAACAACAGGATCTTAAAAGATATCGAAATATCAGGTTTTAAGTTTTCTGCATTGATCGATACAGGCAGCGACGTATGTGTAATTCGATACGATACTCTGATGATGCTAGGTGACATCAAGTTGATACCAGTAAAGACCAGTTTTCTAGGAGTGGGTCAAAAAGAAATAACAACGATGGGAAGCTTCGATATTAACATCGACATAGACGGAGTAGCGTTGAATATCACTTTCCACGTAATGAGAGAAAGAGACCTTATCTATTTGAGAATAAATTCGCAAGGTGCTACGTTTGTGGGAAAAAAGCAGAATGTCGAAAGAGCACGAGACAAAGAAGAGATTGTGGTGGACAACAGTGAACACCCTGTAAGTCAATCACAAATTTCAGAGTTGGCCGGAGAGTTCCAGAGAATTTGTGTTTCGAGTATTGTTGACAACGTGAGTTACCAACCAGAATGCGACATTTCACATGTAGACATGAAGAACAGAGCAATAATCGAGGAATTGATAGAAGATTACAAACCAATAAAATCAAGACCATCGCCGATTGAGATGAATATCGTAGTAAAAGATAAACATCCAATTTATAGTCATCCGAGACGTTTGCCGTATACTGAGCAGTGCATCGTACAGGAGCAAGTTGTGACGACTAAATATGGGACCACCAATTTAGCCCACACTATATCGTCAACTTCCGCCCCAACAACAACAACATCAATGGGCCGTAAAACACCCTGTGCCCCCACAGAGCCTAATCCATGGATACACCAATCCTGGATAGGTACGTTTTGGCTGAAAAGCCAGAATAATGTAATTCTGTAAATAACACCAACAAAGGGCAAACATAGTAAAACCGCGTATCCACCAAACCCCAACAACAAGTGGCCTGACAACAAAACAAACGGGCACATTCCATCAACGCAGGAAAACCGCCGCCAACTAACACCAGGCATAACGGGATAGAAATCACGCCACACCGCGTGCTTGGCAACAGCAGCAAACGAGAGCAGTCCAACAACATCAACAGCAGCAAGCAACAACGAAATACTCAAATCTGCAACAACAACAACGCGCGAGAACACTCCGATCTGCACAGACAAAAATATGTATAGCAGCAAGAAACAACAAGAGAGTGAAACCTGCATACGCAATCAAACCTGCATACACAAACAACACCCAGAGATTCCAGTCTACGCAAGCTACAAGTCTGCACGAGCAACAGTCTGCAAAGCGGCAATTCCAGTGGCGATAGTCTGCACAGCGGCATTTCCAGTCTGCACAGGGCTGCCTGCAGACAGCAGAATGCGATAAATGAGAATATCACGGCGGAAAACGAGGCATTCCGCGGCGACCACCGAACAGAACAGATCGCTTCGAACAAGACGGACTATAGCAAAGGGGGATTTCGATCTTCGTTGCTAGACTTAGAAAACCCACAGGACGAACTAGCCTCAAGGGGGATTCCGATCTCTGTGAGTCTGACCATAGGGACTATTGAACAGGACGAACTAGCCTCAAGGGGGATTCCGATCTCTGTGAGTCTGACCATAAGGACTATTGAACAGGACGAACCAGCCTCAAGGGGGATTCCGATCTCTGTGAGTCTGACCATAGGGACTATTGAACAGGACGAACTAGCCTCAAGGGGGATTCCGATCTCTGTGAGTCTGACTATACGGACCATTGAACAGGACGAACTAGCCTCAAGGGGGATTCCAATCTCTGTGAGTCTGACTATACGGACCATTGAACAGGACGAACTAGCCTCAAGGGGGATTCCGATCTCTGTGAGTCTGACCATAAGGACTGTGCACCGACCAAGGACATCACGTACTTTCGACGAAGTATTATTTTCAAGTTATCTTTTGAATTTTGTTACACGGAACTCGTGAAATCTCTGAATTACAAAACCGTGAATTGTGAAATAGAGTAAGAAAATAAAGAGACTGTGAAATTCACTGATTGTGTTTAAAATCAAAAAGGGGTCCTTGAATCAAATAAATAAGAGTGACGACTCCTGGCATCCGCTGACTTGCCCCGGCCATAGGCGGAGAAACCGTGTCGTTACAATGGCGCCCGAGCAGGGACCCTTAAGTGTGAAATAAAAATAAATAACCAACACAATTAAACAATCAGTGAAAGAAACACTTATAAATTCAGGGAAAAAAAAAAACAAACTTGAAAATTCCTTAAAAAAAACTGTTGGGAAAAAAAAAAACTTTGGAAAATATATAGAATAAAAATTCGAGTGCAACAGTGGCGAATATAGACGCCGAACAAATTTTGAACCATGGGCAAACCAATATGGATTTCGACCGTCAGCAAGGAACTCTTGATTACCTACTTGGCGGAGTTTGGCCTCGAAACTACAGGTTCCACGGATGAACTACGTAAACGTCTGGCCAGTTTCATAATCGAGGGGAAATTCTCGGAAGAAATCGGGGAGCGACTTCAGAAGCTGCAAATTCAACACGCCGGCGCCGCCCCATCGCAACCGTCACCAAAGCCGCCGTTGCCACAGCCGTCGCCACAGCCGTCACCACAGCCGTCGCCGCAGCCGTCACCACAGCCGTCGCCGCAGCCGTCACCACAGCCATCGCCGCAGCCGTCGCCCCAGCCGTCACCCCAGCCGTCACCACAGCCGTCACCGCCGCCGTCACCACAGCCGTCGCCACAGCCGTCACCACAGCCGTCACCACAGCCGTCACCACAGCCGTCACCACAGCCATCGCCGCAGCCGTCGCCACAGCCGTCACCGTGTCCGTCACCAGGGCCAGAATGTTGGAACGCGCCAAAACACACGTTGAAAGTGCCGGCCAACACCATGCCTAAACCGAGGAAAAGCTATAAGCATCAGGCCACCCAGGCGACATTAGGGACACCACAACCACCCACTAGTAGATGACCCGTCATCATCCACCTACCCCAAAGCCAAGAAGGGGCCTACATCGTCAAAACCTCCAGGACACTCCAAGGACACAGCGCCATCGTCAAAACCCCCAATACGCTCCAAGGACGCAACAGCGTCGGCAACACCTCCAGGGCGCCCCGAGGACGCAGAATCTCAAGCAACACCCGTAGTCACTGCCAAAGGAATGTTGGCCGTCGATAGGATTCGGAAGTGGTCCGTTAGATTTAATGGAAACCAGGATCCTTTAGCCTTCATCGAACGAGTCGAGGAACAAATGCGAACATACCATGTCGATCAAGACTGGATGCCACTCGTCATGTCCGAATTGCTGGTAGACCGAGCGCTGATCTGGTTTCGGAATAACCGCGGTGAATGGCGACGCTGGACTTCTTTCAAGGAGGATTTCCTGAAATTCTTCCTGCCACCGCGATATATCGAGAACCTGGATGACGAGATACGCCAACGCTTTCAGAAACCACGGGAGTCTTTCCGAGATTTTGTACTATGCATGCAGAATATGATGAGGCATGGTGAATACTCCGCATCGGAACAATTGAAGCGCATATTCAGGAACTGCCGCCAGGAGTACCAGCTCTACGTCAAACGCCAAGATTTTACCACCCTTCAGGAACTGATCGAACTCGCTGACGGGCTTGATGCCATCCACGCACGGGGCCAGGATAACACACCCACTCGCAGTCGCGATGAATACAACAGACATGTGACGGACGACGGAGAGAACAGAATAGATCCACGCGGAGCATGCCGGAGGTGCGGTCAGGCTGGTCACTTTCAGCGAGAATGTAGGGAACCGCAGATACTGTATTGCTGGAACTGCGGAAAGAGAGGCATACGGACCCGAGACTGCTGTCGACGTGCTCCGGGAAACGACGAAGGGACCCGCCAGTAACGAGGGATGGCGGAAGCCCCGAAGTATTTGCCCCGTACCCAGCAATAGCTTTAAAACACGACAACACCCATATCTTCGCTACTGTGGCCTTGGACGACGAATTGGCCATTGCAACGATAGACACCGGGGCCACCAGGAGTTTTGTCAGCCAACACTGCGCAAATATGATCAGGACACGGACCAACGTATCGCGGATGGACATGAGAGTACGGATGGCGGATGGCGGTCTGATCGAGGTGGCAGAGGCCATAAACACACACGTCAGACTCGGGAATAACTCTTGCGACCTATCGCTGCTGGTCCTGCCTGAGGCCGTAGATCATCTAATCTTGGGCATGGATTTCCTGATGAATGTCGGAGCAACGATAAGCTGCGGAGGAGAGAGCATCACCTTGGGCAGACGATCGCCGGAAACTCATAACGCGCCCACACCCCTGTGCACAGTCATGCGCCCCGAAGATGGCCAAGAGGAGGAAGTCATCGCCGCATTTCTCCAGGAAGAGCTAAGCTGGTTTGAGGGACTTGATGGGACGACGAACATCACCTCGCATAAAATCATCCTGAAAGACGACCGCCCCATCAAACAACGATATTATCCCAAGAACCCCGCCATGCAGGCCATTATCAATACCGAAATTGACGAGCTATTGGCAAAGGGATGTGTTGAACCATCGCGGAGCCCCCACAGCGCCCCCATTGTCCTCGTCAAGAAGAAAACCGGGCAATGGAGGCTGTGCATCGACTATCGCCAACTAAATGCCCACTCCGTCCCGGATGCATACCCCCTACCTCGAATACAACACATATTGGACCGGCTGAGGAATGCGAAGTACATCAGTAGCTTGGACCTTAAAAACGGATACTGGCAAATCCCCATGGAGGAAGGCAGCAAGCAGTACACCGCTTTTACCGTCCCTGGACGGGGATTATACCAATGGAGAGTGATGCCATTCGGCCTGCACTCGGCGCCGGCAACCTTTCAACGGGCATTGGACAGCGTCATTGGCCCGGATATGGAACCATATGCTTTTGCCTACCTGGACGATATTGTGGTGACAGGAGCCACGTTCGAGGAACACATGAAGAATCTGCGTGAAGTTTTCAGGCGACTGAGGGAGGCCAACCTAAGACTGAACCAGGACAAATGCGAATTCTTCAAAAGGGAAATCAAATACCTGGGACACGTGGTCAGTGAAAAAGGAATACACACGGATCCGGATAAAATTGCCGCCGTAAGAGAATTACAGCCGCCCACAAACATTCGCGAGCTGCGACAATGTCTTGGAATCGCCTCATGATACCGCCGGTTCGTGCCGGAATTCGCAGACGTGGTACACCCCTTGACAAAACTTTTGAAGAAAGGAAAACACTTTAAGTGGACGGAGGAGCAGAAAGAGGCGTTCGAACGTTTAAAAAGCAAACTGACAGAGGCACCAGTTCTGGTCTGTCCAGACTTCGCGCGCAAATTCACCTTGCAGACAGATGCCAGTAGCTACGGGTTGGGAGCGGTCTTGACCCAAGATTTTGATGGCCAGGAGCACGTCATCGCGTACGCCAGTAGGAAGTTGAATCCGGCTGAGGTGAACTACTCCCCAACGGAAAAGGAGTGCCTGGCAATAATATGGGGAATTCGGAAGTTGAAGCCATATTTGGAGGGATATCACTTCACCGATCACCTGTCACTAAAGTGGCTTAACTCCATTGAAAGCCCAACAGGACGCATAACGAGGTGGGCGCTGGAGCTGCAACAGTATTCCTTTAACATTCAGTACCGAAAAGGGAAGCTGAACGTGGTAGCAGACGCCTTGTCCCGACAACCACTCGAAGTTTTACGGCGAGCAGGGGTTGCACCAAGCCCAGAAACTGATTGCGCATGGATACGAAGGAAAATGGATGAAGTCCGACAGCGCCCTGACAAGTTCCCCGACTACGCCATAGAGGGCGAGAATTTATATCGCCACATCCCACGACAGTCTGACGACATCGATTGCGTGACATGGAAATTGTGTGTGCCACTTTCATTGCGACCCAGAGTGATGCAGGAAACCCACGACAATGCGACAGCTGGACACCTGGGGGTGCGGAAGACAATAGCGCGGGCCTCCAACCGCTACTATTGGCCTGGAATGTCCCGGACAATAGCAAAATACGTACGGAATTGCGTGCTCTGCCAGAAGTTTAAACCAAGCCAACAAGCGCCGGCTGGTAAAATGCTATCACAAATTGCCGAAGAACCCTGGTCTTGGCTGTGCGCCGACTTCGTTGGACCACTACCGCGCTCCAAACACGGAAATACGATGATTCTGGTATTCTTCGACAAATTTTCCAAATGGACAGAGGTGGTACCTTTGCGTAGAGCCACGAGCGAAAGTTTACAAAAGGCATTTCGAGAGCGGATTTTAGCAAGGTACGGAGTGCCCAAAGTGCTAATCACCGACAACGGAGCCCAATTTACCAGCCGATCCTTCCGAAAGTTCCTCCAGTCAATGGGAGTACGCCACCAGTATACCGCCCCATACACACCGCAGGAAAATCCCACGGAAAGGGCCAACCGAACGTTGAAAACTATCATCGCACAGCTGACAGGTCACGAGCAGCGGCAGTGGGATGAACAACTACCTGAAATTTCACTGGCCATAAATTCCAGCGTGTCGGAAACAACGGGATACAGCCCAGCGTATCTCACTCAAGGACGCGAACCACGACTTCCGAAGGCGCTGTATGATGAAGAAGCCTTGGGGACAGGAGAAACAACATTAACACCAGACGAACGAGCAACACGACTTCGCTCAGTCTTCGAAAATGTCAGGCGGTCCCTGGCACTAGCGGTACAGGACCAGTCACGTCACTATAACCTGAGGCGACGAGAGTGGAAACCGGCAGTTGGTGATTTGGTACTTGTGAGGCAGCACCATTTATCAAAGGCTGCGGAGAATTTTACGGCGAAACTTGCACCCAAGTTTGACGGACCATTTCGTGTCATTGCATTCGACTCACCAGTAATCCTACAACTCAAAAAAGTAGGGGGATCGCAGACAAGGACAGCACATGTGAGTGAGGTAAAAATATTTCATCAGGAACCCGACGGACCATCACCAAGTCACACAAATGCAGGTCCACCAGCCGCTCGCCTTCAACGTATCCAAAATTCAGGCAGCAATGGCGCACTCCAGGCGCAGACACAAGCAACGGCGCACTCCAGGCGCAGACACAGACACCGACGCGTTCCAGGCGCAGACACAGACACCGACGCGTTCCAGGCGCAGACACGGGCAACGGCGCACTCCAGGCGCAGACACACTCGTAACCTGTGATCACACACTCGAACATCAGCCGGCCGAAATAACGGGACTGACCATCTACGCAAGAAACCAACCGATCGACGGAATATTGCGGGAAATTTTCATTCAACAAAGTGACTACGAACAGTGAACACGTACCACTCCGAAATAAACAACTTAAAAAAAAAAACAATGTCGGACAAATTCGAGAAGAGTGTCGGTAATTACCGTCGACACCTGCTACAGGAATTGTGGAAGAAGAGGCCGATACAGTTGCTCGGCCTCGAGTTTAAGGAGGTTTTAGACCAACCAGGCGGAAAACGACTCCGAGTACTACCGAAAACGCCACCAGAGGCGGAGGACGCACAGCTGCCGGACGAAATACCCACCACTTCCGTGAGGGCAACCACCGCCGAAGCCCCCCGCATACTCCGGGTTGAAACAACGGAGGGCGTGAACCAAGTGGCAACCGTGGCAACCGCCCGCAAGGAAAACCCGGACACAACACAGCTCTTCATCTTCCCGGCCGGACGATCTGGCGAGCGAGTCACTCTCGGAGACTATAGGTGCCTGGCCAGCGGCGTGTACCTTAATGACATTCTGATAAACTTTTGGTTAAAAAAAGCCACCAGCGAGGTGAAGCCAGCCGGAATGCATGTCTTCGATACCTTCTTCTTGCCGAGCCTAAGACATGGGTATGATCGAGCGGCTAAGACGTGGCTGAAACGGGTGGACATTTTCCAACAAGAATTCCTGGTCGTCCCCGTGAACGAGAACCTCCATTGGTATCTGGCCATCGTCTGCCTGGCCAACGCGACACATACGCAACCAACGGTGTTGATTCTGGACTCACTGCCCGATACCCCCCGCAAGAAAACCACGAATACTCTGCGGAAGTTCATTTGCGCGGCGTCCCGGCAAAGAGGTGACGGAGGTCCACTCTACGCAGAAGAAGACATAGGGAGCCAAGACATAGAGGTGCCCCGCCAACCAAATGGAACCGACTGCGGGGTGTATCTCCTTCAAAACGCGGAGCAGTTCCTGAAGGAACCCATCCGAGACGCAACAGCACCCAGGAACTGGGAACTGGTTCTCACAAACCACAATCGAGGGTAAACGCGCCGAAATAGCGGAGGAAATTCGCTGGATGACGAAGGTGGAAAATGGCGACCGCGAAATATTCTGGCCAGATTTGGGGCACCAGATAGAAGACACGCAAGCGGCACCCACCGCAGACGACGGAGAAATAATTTGGGACGACGATGCCAGTGTGTTCTTTAACACAGCCAAGCAGGATAGCCGCGATGGCACAAGCGAGGCAATCGATAACCCGGTGAGCACGGAAACCGTGACAACAACTCCAATGGCCGTGGGCGAAGTGGTCGAAGATGGTATCTACCCAATGGACATCGATATGATACCGGCCGAGGTGAACGAAGGTGCAGCGACAGCCCCCACGGATGCCAAAAACAAACCCGTCAAGGACGAAATCGGCGACCCCCCACTGACATCAGGCGACAACATGGTGTGGGTTGAAGGGGACGGGACTACACCAGGTAGCATGTGGCCAGCGGAAATGCTAGCAATAGCAGCCGACATCGTAAAAACAAAAGCAAATAAGAAGAAGGTCTGCCTGCAGCGCCTCATTAATGGCGAACGATACCGCCTTCGTGTGGCCCGGTCCGGAGCTGCCACCCTGACGAAGATGCCACCACTCTAAAAGCCGGAAGAGAGGAAAGAAAGGGGGGAGTGTGACGACTAAATATGGGACCACCAATTTAGCCCACACAATATCGTCAACTTCCGCCCCAACAACAACAACATCAATGGGCCGTAAAACACCCTGTGCCCCACAGAGCCTAATCCATGGATACACCAATCCTGGATAGGTACGTTTTGGCTGAAAAGCCAGAATAATGTAATTCTGTAAATAACACCAACAAAGGGCAAACATAGTAAAACCGCGTATCCACCAAACCCCAACAACAAGTGGCCTGACAACAAAACAAACGGGCACATTCCATCAACGCAGGAAAACCGCCGCCAACTAACACCAGGCATAACGGGATAGAAATCACGCCACACCGCGTGCTTGGCAACAGCAGCAAACGAGAGCAGTCCAACAACATCAACAGCAGCAAGCAACAACGAAATACTCAAATCTGCAACAACAACAACGCGCGAGAACACTCCGATCTGCACAGACAAAAATATGTATAGCAGCAAGAAACAACAAGAGAGTGAAACCTGCATACGCAATCAAACCTGCATACACAAACAACACCCAGAGATTCCAGTCTACGCAAGCTACAAGTCTGCACGAGCAACAGTCTGCAAAGCGGCAATTCCAGTGGCGATAGTCTGCACAGCGGCATTTCCAGTCTGCACAGGGCTGCCTGCAGACAGCAGAATGCGATAAATGAGAATATCACGGCGGAAAACGAGGCATTCCGCGGCGACCACCGAACAGAACAGATCGCTTCGAACAAGACGGACTATAGCAAAGGGGGATTTCGATCTTCGTTGCTAGACTTAGAAAACCCACAGGACGAACTAGCCTCAAGGGGGATTCCGATCTCTGTGAGTCTGACCATAGGGACTATTGAACAGGACGAACTAGCCTCAAGGGGGATTCCGATCTCTGTGAGTCTGACCATAAGGACTATTGAACAGGACGAACCAGCCTCAAGGGGGATTCCGATCTCTGTGAGTCTGACCATAGGGACTATTGAACAGGACGAACTAGCCTCAAGGGGGATTCCGATCTCTGTGAGTCTGACTATACGGACCATTGAACAGGACGAACTAGCCTCAAGGGGGATTCCAATCTCTGTGAGTCTGACTATACGGACCATTGAACAGGACGAACTAGCCTCAAGGGGGATTCCGATCTCTGTGAGTCTGACCATAAGGACTGTGCACCGACCAAGGACATCACGTACTTTCGACGAAGTATTATTTTCAAGTTATCTTTTGAATTTTGTTAAGAATGTATTAAATTAATTAAAATTGAACTTTTGTTACACGGAACTCGTGAAATCTCTGAATTACAAAACCGTGAATTGTGAAATAGAGTAAGAAAATAAAGAGACTGTGAAATTCACTGATTGTGTTTAAAATCAAAAAGGGGTCCTTCAATCAAATAAATAAGAGTGACGACTCCTGGCACCCGCTGACTTGCCCCGGCCATAGGCGGAGAAACCGTGTCGTTACAAAGTGAAGGAGTGGTTGGACGAAGGCATTATTCGGCAGAGTTTTTCAGCATACGCAGCACCGGTAGTGCTCGTAGGTAAGAAAGATGGTACCAAACGCCTTTGCTGTGATTATCGCAGACTTAACGAGAAAATAGAACGCGATCAATTTCCGATGACTCATATGGAGGACGTATTACAACGACTTCGAGGTGCAAAACTTTTTATCACTTTGGATTTGCGTAACGGATTCTTTCATGTCCCATTAGAAGCAGATTCACGTAAGTACACAGCGTTTGTAACGCATAACGGACATCTGCTGAAAAGACGAGAGCGGTTAACATGTTTCCATTGCCGACAGACAAGAAATCACTACAGCGTTTTCTGGGGCTGACATCCTATTTTCGACGCTTTGTTCCGGGATATGCATCCACAGCGAAACCACTTTCGGATCTACTTAGAGATGACGTTTCAGAATCGGAGACAAAGAGGTAGTAGCATTTGAACAGCTGAAAGCAGCATTAGTCAACTCGCCTACTCTAAAATTATATAATCGCACAGCATTAACTGAGATTCACACTGATGCGAGTAAGTTTGGGTATGGTGCAGTTCTACTGCAGAAAGGTCCTGATGACCAACAAATGCATCCAGTCCAGTATATGAGTAGAAAGACGACATCAACAGAAGAAAAATATTCGTCGTACGAGCTTGAAGTACTAGCTATCGTACACACAAAAAAAAAAGTAGGTAAATCTTACCAAAAAAGACGGTTAAAAATGCAGCAACCAAAAGATGCAACATGTTGATGCTCTGAGCCGAGTACATTGTTTAATGATGGAGGATACTCTTCAACATCGCATCAAAGAGGCACAAATGATAGACGAGTGGATAAGAGCAGTCAAGAAGGTATTGGAGAACGAGAGTTACGACGATTACTTTGTGAAGTACGATATACTATATAAAGATCCCATTAAGGAGCTAATCGTAGTACCATCTGAAATGGAAAAAGAAATCATCAAGATCGCACACAACCAAGGGCACTTTTCATCAAAGAAGACCCAAGATTTAATTGAGAAGACATTTTACATCCCCAATCTTAACACAAAAATTCCCAGTATCGTCAAAAGTTATATGGAGTGTATTGTAATTGAGGCTAAGTCAGGAAGGAAAGAAGGATTTTTGAATCCGATTTACAAAGCCGATAAGCCGATTAGCACATATCACATAGATCATGTCGGACCAATGGAGAACACCTATAAGTGGTATAATCATATACTTGTAGTAGTTGATGCTTTCTCGAAATTCGTTTGGCTTTATCCTACGAGGAGCACAGGAACCGAAGAAGTAATGGATCGATTACGAAAGCAAGCAGCAGTATTTGGAAATCCAGAGAGGATAATTTCAGACAGAGGTACAGCGTTTACATCTAATGCATTCGAGAAATACTGCGAGGACGAGAAAATTCAACATATACTGATCGCAACAGGAGTACCAAGAGGCAACGGACAGGTGGAGCGGATTCACAAAATAGTAGTTCCAATGCTGGCGAAGTTATGTGTGGGTGGTCCTCAACACTGGTATAAAAACATTGAACGAGTGCAGAGAACAATCAATAATACACCACCACGTAATACTAAATTTACAGCATTCAAGATTCTCACCGGCGTGGAAATGCGAGTTAAAGAAGACGTGGAAATTCGAAAATTCTTAGACGAAGCTGCCATAGAAGAACTGCAAAGGGGAACGAGATCTAGAACGTGATAAAGCAAGAGACAACATAGCCAAAATCCAAGAAGAGAACCGTAAAACGTACAACAGCAAAAGGGTAGAAGCAACTGTATACTCACCAGGTGAACTCGTCGCCATTAAGCGCACACAATTCGGTGTAGGTCTGAAGCTAAAACCAAAATACCTCGGACCTTATAAGGTAACAAAGAAACTAAACCACGAGCGATACTCTGTTGAGAAAGTGAGCGATTCAGAAGGTCCACGAAATACGAATACTGTGGCCGAAAACATGAAAAAATGGGACCCAGCATTCGGGTCGAATGACGCGTCAGGAGGGCCGAATGTAGGATTAGGACAAGACAGACTAGACAGAAATACCCGTAGCGGACGGAAATACTAAAGACATTTAACAACACTGACCTACGACAAATAGGGCAACACTTAATCCTGACGAACAGAAAAACACGACAGTTGAGCCAAGAACGTACGAACCAATAAGTCGCAACCGAAAAGCGCAGTATATTATAAATATATTTAAGTTCAGTTAAATTGTTAGAAATAAGAGCAAAAAACCACAATCCCTATATAAATTATAAAACTGAGTGTGTGTCTGTCTGTCTGTCTGTCTGTCTGTCTGTTTGTCCCTCAATCACGGCTAAACGGCTGTACCGATTCTCTTGAAACTTTCAGGATAAATTCTATAGGTATCGACATGTAACATAGGCTATATGCGGTTGGGATTGGACAAATCCCAACCGGATTGGGCACCTCCCATACAACACAAAATATGTCTACAAGGTAATTTAGTAACTATTGAATTGAATTTGAATAGAAAATTGAATAATAAATACGAAATTTAGCACGAAGTTGCATAATAACTTTTCCAAGCTTTATGCCAAATATGAGCATAATTGGACAAGGGGCGTGGCACCGCCCACACAACACGTAACTTAAATAACAGCTAATTAAGCAACTATTGGATATATTTTAATGAAATTTGGAATGGAGCTGTATAGTATGTTTTCCCAGCTATGTGTCGAATATGGGAATAATTGGACAAAGGGGCGTGGCACCTCCCACACAACACATAACTTAAATACCAGCTAATTAAGCAACGATTGAATATATTCTAATGAAATTTAGCATTTAGTTGTACAGTATGTTTTCCCAGCTATGTGTCGAATATGGGAATAATTGGACAAAGGGGCGTGGCACCTCCCACACAACACATAACTTAAATACCAGCTAATTAAGCAACTAATTGATATATTTTAGTGAAATTCGGAATGGAGTTGTACTGCTATGTGTCGAAAATGGGAATAATTGGACAAGGGGCGTGGCACCGCCCATACAATTTTCTACCCCATATCACGGTTAAACGGCTTTACTGATTTTATTGAAATTTTAAGGTAAAATTGTGTTAGTAATGGAATTTGCAATAGGACATAAGAGGTTGGATTTGGACAACGGGGCGTGGCACCTCCCATACAACAAAAAATATTATTAAAAAGTAACTTAGTAACTATCGAATATTAAGTGGTCCATGCCACCAACTGCGCCCTTGCACATTTTTTGGGTGAATCATACCGGGTGGGATTACAACTGCCACCAATTGCGTCCTTGGACTTTTTTTGGCTGAATCATACCGGGTGGGATTACAGCTGCCACCAAGTGCGTCCTTGGACATTTTTTGGTTGGCTCATGCCGGGTGGGATTACAACCTGGCACCAAGTGCTTCCTTGGAAATTTTTTGGGTGAATCATACCCGGTGGGATAACAACTGCCACCAATTGCGTCCTTGGACATTTTTTGGGTGGATCATGCCGGGTTGGATTACAACTGCCACCAAGTGCGTCCTTGGACTTTTTTTGGCTGAATTTTACCGGGTGGTATTACAGCTGCCACCAAGTGCGTCCTTGGACTTTTTTTGGGTGATTCCTACCGGGTTGGATTACAACTGGCACCAAGTTTCACGGGGGGAATAAACCATCAACTACAGCGCCATTGAAATTGTCGCAAATTCCTATATATATTTATTTCAAAATTTTATACAATCCGTGCAACGCCGGGTATGTAACAGCTAGTTATAAATAAAGACAGTTGATTAAACCTACATAACGTTGCAGCGCAGGGATGATTTTTTTGGTACAATTGTACTTTTTTGGTACAATTTCAAAGACAAAAGTACATTGGTACTACAATGACATTTTTGGTACAATATATGCGAAGATATCAGATTAAAAATACATTTTTTTTACAATTTTTTTCTCCAATATTTTTGTTGTTTTAATTTTGTTTCCAGCTCTAAAGTACTTGCCAAACTTCATTTCGAAAAAAGCTAAGAAATTAATAAGTAAATTTTCTTTAACTCGTATCCACTTCGGTAGAATTTTTGCACCATTTTTTAACGAAATGCGACACGGTAACTCTGTGCCCTCTTCAGAAATTCGGAATTGTTTCCAATTTCTTTAGAAAAGTTGACATTATCAGCTGTCAAATTTAGATCACTAACCAAAAGAGAAAGCAAAAGGAAATGATCCTATCATATGTCAACAAATTCTGATCTAATACAATTTGGCAGCATAAGAAACTTGACAAGATTTTTCTTGAGTCGTTTCTTTAGAGCTGGAAACGAAGCCGAACGTTTCATTTATGTAACGTTAAAAGTAACTTCATTTAGTGTAATTTTAGTTTTTATTATTAAAACTTCTTTGTTACAAGTTTTATGAATTAAAGTATGCTTATATATATTAACTCTTTGAGTCCCGAGACGAACCTAGCGGTGGAATAATTTTTTTGATTCTTACTATATAGGCCAAATATGCGAAAAAAAAAGGTTTTTCAAATTTTTACCGGTTTGCCCTTAGATTTTGGGGGTGGTACAATACATTGTACAGCAGGACTTAACGATAGTGCACATGCGTATAGGTAGCTTTAAATCAATTCAGTTTTTTCTATAGAAAAAAAAGGGAGCTGAAAAATAAATAATTGTTGAATTAAATAATAACAACCACAATTCGTAAAAAAAATTATTTTATTCATAAAAAACAATTTTATTAAAAAAAAAACGTAAATAAACAAACAAAATTAGAAATTATTTCAAAAAAAATTCATAATTTTATAAAAGGCGTAAAAAAATATTTTTATTCAGTTGTGTGAAACTTGTAGAAGCAATTGGCACCTCTTTTGATGCAAACAAATGCATTACATTTAACGCAAAAGGAGAAAGTTCGTTGTTTGCAATTCTCATACCGACATCTGTTTGGAGTTTTGTCATCAGAAAACATAGCTAGGCGATTCTTAGACACGACTCCCCGACTTCCTTCTGCTTCCAGATAATAGTTGCTATCCCCGATCGCCTCATAACCAGTGTTGCCCTTTTACATATATTTAACTTGTTAACGTTTTTGAATATTAATAACTTTTCTGTTCATACCTTAAAGCACAACCACAAAATGAAAAACAAGTTTTCATATTGGTATGTTTTGTATGGAAATGGGCTAGAAGAAAGCTGCGGATCCCAAATTTTGGATTTGCCCTTTTTAGGCCCTAGAAGGAGTTGGTATTGAAAATGGGCGGAATCGGTCGACTGCCACGCCTACCTCTCTGTCTGTCCGTCCTCTTTTCTTGTAAACACGATTGCAGGAGCTAGAAGAAAGCTAGGGATCCCAAATTTTGGATTTATCCTTTTTAGGCCATAGAAGGAGTTAGTATTGCAAATGGGCGGAATCGGTAGACTGCCACGCCTACCTCCCATATAAGTGAAAATCGTGTTTTACCGAAATTTTAAGATTTCATCAAAACAGTATGAAATTTTGTATAGTGGGGTTTTCGGGATCGCTGATTTCGAATTTGATGTCGGAATTTAAAAATTCAAGATGGCGGAACCAATATAGCGGCCCAAATTTTAAGATTTCATCAAAACAGTATGAAATTTTATATAGTGGAGTTTTTGGGGTCGCTGATTTCGCATTTGATGTCGGAATTTAGAAATTCAAGATGGCGGAACCCATATGGCGGCCTAAATTTCAAGATTTCATCAAAACAGTATGAAATTTTGTATAGGGGGGCTTTTGGGGTCGCTGATTTCGAATTTGATGTCGCATTTTCAAAATTCAAGATGGCGCAACCAATATGGCCCAGTAGGTGAGGGTATATAAAAGTCGGATTGCCCGACTGAAACTTACTCACTTTTTTTCAATTACTTTCATCACGATTCCCACAAACCACTATCGCCTATCTGATGCAGCTTCTTCTCAGGAATCCAAAAATGCCAAAAACTCGATTTTCATGGAAATGGACATAGTATGGTTGTGCTTTAAGGTATCGATATTACAAACTATTTTTTTGGACATTGAAGTGTTGGTACTTTTTCGACAGATTTGGTACTATTTTGTTTGCCTTTTTGTACAAAATGGAACAACCCAAATATCATCCCTGTTGCAGCCTGTCTAAGACTTTGATCAAATTTTCGTTGTGGTGATTTATGCTACAACCATGGATGATTATGTCATCCACGTAAAGGAATGCATTTGAGTCTAAACCTGCAAGTGCAAGTGTCAGCATACGTTGGAAACTGTTTGATGAGATTTTTAGTCTGAAAGATAATCGTTTGAAGTGAAAATGTCCGTTCGGTGTGGAAAAAGCTGTCAAATTTCGAGAATTTTTGTAAAGTTTGATTTGATGAAATGAACTGGTCATATGAAGTGTTGAGAACCATTTTGCTCTTCCTAACTCGTCTAGAATGTCTTCCAGTCGAGTTGGAGGAAATTTATCATTAACAATTTTATCATTCAGTTTTCTGTAATCCACAACAAGTCTCCATTTCCTTTTGTCATCAATGTTCTTTTTAGGAACCAAAAGGAGTGGGGCATTGTAACGACCAACTGATGGTTCGATAATATCGTCCTCAAGCATTTTCTTGATCTGCTCATTTATTACTTCTGTGTGTGTGTGTGGTAATCTATAGTTTTTAATGTAAACCGATATGTTGTCTGTTGTCGTTATGTTTTGGTTGTAGAAGTTATTTGTAGTCAAAGGTTCGTTTATCCAAATGGAATACGTCCTGGTATTTGTTGAAAATGTTCGTCAAATCGTGTTTAATTTTTGCATTATTACATTGTACGTTTAATGTTTCTAAAATTTTATTTAGACGTTTTTGTGAGTGTAAAGGTTTTTTATTGTCGTAGTTTTTTATGTCATAATTGTTCAAAGAATCAGTTTCCAACTGAATACCATTTAAAGTTACTTCCTTATCAGTTGTATTTAAAATTTGTATGTGCGTCATGCCGTTTTTTGGTGCTATTGAATTACTGAGAAAAATATCATATTGAATATTTTTGTTGAAAATTACTTCATCTTCCGTTAATTTTAATCGAATTGGTTGAAGAATTTCTGTTCTCGGTGGAATTTTTATTGCCAGAGTACTGTATGACTTTGCGTGCATTGATAGACTGATGTGTGACTCGTTTATCAACACTGAAATTGTAAAAGTTTCGTAATCTATTTTGCAAAGAAATTTCTTCAAAAAGTCTATACGTAACCATCAGTCTCAATTGGAAATTTTGAACTGACCAATTGAAACTCATGTTTTGTAATGAACAACCTAAATAGCTCCACGTCGTTCATCAATTTAATTCAAAATTGACAATCTAAGAAACCTATCTCTTGAACTTGTAGTATACGAAGAAGATGTTAAGCAGTCGATATGTGTGTAGCGGAAACGGATGCACGCGCTGGCTCCAGCTTTTGCTCGTCGGTGGGGTGGAGTCTTGTTTCCCTACATCCTGTTGAGAAGCTGCACTACCAAGTTCGTACTGTTCAGACATAGTACATATATCGCGTGCGGTAGAGGATAGAAGAGAGAAAGGACAAAATACCCTGATAGATCGGACAAGGACAAAAAGAATATAGAATAACTCAGGAATAATAATGCTTATGGAAAAGAACGACTAATTGTGCATAGCTGGTACATACAACAATCTTAGCCTTAGCCCACCCAACCATAACCATTTAAAAATAATCCATGAAATCTATTAATAAATGATCCCTTATACACTTGTCAACACGAGCACCTAACCGACATTGTCGAAATCAAAACCAAATATTATTTTATCCTGACATTATTATAGCGATAAATTTATTAAAAAAGAAAAACCAAAATAAATTCATTAGAAAATGTGTACCTATACTTGAGTACATCAACTCAAGAAAGGTTGAAATAATTCAAAACAAAAGTAAACTAATAATAATCATTTTCACGATTCATTATTTATATATTAAGTTAATTTTAAGAAAAATATACTTAAGTCAAAATATTTTATTTATTCCCGGTTGAATTCAAAACAAATATTTTTTTTTTCATCAAAATTATTTAAAACTTTTTTAATTTTCATTCTTAGCATTTTCAGTCAATTAATCACTTCTCATTTTTCACTGTTAAATTTAATCAATACAAAGAACCAACACACATTTTTGTTCAAAACAAATTATAAAATCAAAGCGTATTTATAATTTAGGTAGCTACCAAAAGTGTGAGATGGTAACCCTAAATCGTTTGGTTATATTTGCAAGCGAGAGATTAACAAGTATGACTTACAAATTGTTTTTGGTGGCTCCCTCGACGAAAGATCTTTCGTAGACGTGCTCTCCCATGAAGATTTACGGCGAAAAATTAGGCTGTAAGAAAATGCACTAAGACGAAATTCCTAAAATAACATGCTAACACCATGTTAAGGAATTCGCTTTGAACCCACTAAGGATATTTTAGAAAATAACCAGCTATTATAAGCTTTAGCATTTAAATAAGTATAATTATTTAAATTTACTTAACTTTTTTTTCTTTTTTTACACTTACAAAACTTTAGCTTACGAAAGAAGAAAGAAAGAGAAATTAGCAAGGTTGCATACATAATCATGTTATGTTATTAATAGAGCGAATGATCATTAAGAACTAATGCACTGTTATTAACAGGGAAATTATCTCTTCAGTAAATTAACGGAATAAAAGAATGTTAAGCTAAGCTATTTTTTTAACATAAACGGTTAAGCGTAACATGACTTTTTCTTTCTTCTTTACATTAATTACACCAGGTATCAAAATTTAACTTTTTCTAATCCTTTTAAATCACTTATTAATTAATTTTTCTTTTTTTTTTCATTATTTAAATTTTCAATTTTCATATTCAAGTTATTTTTTTCCTCTTCTTTTCACAGATTAAAATTTACAGATTTCTTGCACAGACTGACAAAATATTGTGTCTTGCGGGTTTTTTTTTTTTAAAAATGGTTATTACCACGACATTTCAACATTTGCACTTTTAACATATTTATTTAAGAATTTTTTTTTACCATATAAAAAAAATCACTGGGCGACGAGATGGGTTTTTTTTCCTACGTCCGTGCGGCTTGAAAATTTCCGATAACTTATTTGCGTCCATCTGCGACTGTACTTAGTTAAGTTAGGCTTTGGCTTTTGTCATTTTTCCTTTACGCTCGTTCACGATTTTCATTTGTAGCAACAAATATAAGGTGCCAAATCTATGAGCATATTAATAAATCAAAATATGAATTTGATAAAAGAGACTATATAAAAAAAAAGAAATTACCCTTTTGGAGGAGATGGCACCAAGAATATATTACTGGCTTGATCCAACAAATTGAGAGTAATTCTCGCAAAGTAATGCTCCATGCAAAAATGTTTAATAATAGATTTGGATTTTTCTATTTTTTGGTTGGAAATTTAATCGTATGTGCAAATTTTTGTGTCTAAAACAAAAAGTAGAAAAAAAGGTTTTTTAGCATTGCGCTTGAAAAAATGTGAATAAATTCACGAAAAATTTGGGAATTAAAGTTACAAAATTATAATAAAATACTCACTTGAATATATGTATCACACAAAAAAATTTAGCACTCTAGTATTTTTTTGCATACTATTCAAAAAATGTTGCGCTTGCGCTTAAAAATTGAACTTTATATTTCGGCGGCTGGATTCGAAAAGACCGATATGATTTTCTTGAAATTCAAGAAAGACTCGGGTATTAGGAATGATTTCGCATAATTAGAAAAACTAACGCAATTTTTCCAACTTCGTTAAGCCATAGCCATTGAAAATCATATAGCAATTTTACGCTTATTAAACACAGCGGCAGCCAACAGCGACTAGATAGGTTAAATTCACATATAGATGGCGTGATACCGGAAATAACCAAATTCAAATAAAAGGTTTAAAAAAAATTTCGCTGCTACAAGCGCCATTACAAATTCCCCCCCCACCAAAATCAGATTTGGGGTGAGAAGCAGAACAAAACTGATACCGCTTGTTGCGAAATAATCAAAATAATTAAATGGAAATGGACAAAAAAATCTAATTTAAATTTACTGTCGAATATCCTTAGCGTGATACGTGCCTATGAGTCGTCCTTGCAGATCTTCAAGTACATAATAACAATTTCCCTTTTTAGCTCGTACTCGTGCCTTCACAAATGTCGGAGCCAATTTTGCATTATATCCCTGTTCAAAATTGCTTTGTTTAAAATTTCTTCGATATATTTCCTGACATCATATGACACTATTCTTGATCGTAGGTTGTAAGCTCGCTCGTTTCGTTCTTGTTGTTTTCCCATCACATCACCTGCTCTGTTTCTAATGATTTCAAATGAGTCATTTCTATCAAAACGCACGGATCTATCTTCTAACATATCCAATTTACGAAGCAAAACGTATGTGTTACCATTGGTAATCATGTTTTGACCAAAAGCCATATAATAGGGCGAAGTACCTATTGCAGTGTGTGTTGCTGATCGCAAGGCGCAACAGATGCTACTGAGATTCGCATCCCAGTCCTTCTGATCCGTTTTTACATAAGCCTTGAAGCAGAAATTATAGAACGATTAACTCTTTCCGAGGCATTTGCATGTGGCGCATGCACTGCTTTATACACATGTTTGACATCATAACGTTTCAAAAGATTATTGAGTTAATTCGATTTGAATTGAGAGCCATTGTCAGAGACAATGATCTCAGGAACTCCATACGTATGGAAAATTTCTTCTTCGAGATATTTAATAGGGATGTGACGGATGTGAGTTTTGCGGAGGCGGATGCGGATGCGGAGCTGTAAAAAGCCTCGTTGCGGATGCGGAGGCGGATGCGGATGTTTGAAAATGACATCCGCGGATGCGGAGCCGGATGCGTATGCGGGTGTTTTCAACAAATTTTTCTAAAAAATTGAATTTTTTGCGCTTTTTTAATTTTTGTGTTGGGTATTTTGACGTTCTGAAACTGAATGTGACAAAATTTTAAACAGATCGCCTATAGTCTGAGAAAAAACCAAAAACACAGTAAAACTAGAGAGTGGACTATCTTCGGCTATACCGAAGCTGAAATACCCCCACACTGTAGGAAGAAGTACCTCGAATATAAAAAAATGTGGTCTCAAGACCCTATTTTGACCCAATTATAGGTGGTTTTGGAGCCCGGAACATGTCCAAAATCCATTTCTAAAAATTTCCAATCAAATCCACCAAAAAAAAAATTTTGGTTTCAAGACCCCATTCAGACCCTTGTATATGTGGCTTCGGAACCTCGGACCATGTCAAAAATACGTTTCTAAACATTTCCAATCGAATACAACAATAAAAAAGACTTGAACAATTTTTACCTTTTTTTTCGGTGTATGGGAGCCACGCCCAGTTTTTGTCCGATTTAGCTGATTCTCGAACTTGACCTCAGTATTCACGAGAAAAACATGTACCCAAAGTTTCAAGTCGATATCTCCAAAACTGCGACATCTATCGTGCGGACGGGCAGACGGACAGACGGTCAGACGGACAGACGGACAGACAGACGGACATCGCTAAATCGACTCAGGAGGTGATGCTGATCAAGAATATATATACTTTTCCATACCGGACACGCCTCCTTATGGGCGTTACAAACGTTGTGACAAAGTGAGTATACCCTGCCACAGTGTGTGTGGGGGTATACAAATTTTCAGAAAAGTGCAAAAAGCTATAAGTTGAAAAGATCCGCATACATGCGGATGTCATGTCGCGGATGCGAATGCGGATGTTTTAAATGTGTGATTTGCGGATGTCTATGCGGATGTCAATTTAGTGCGGATGCTCCGCGGATGCGGAGGCGGATGCGGAGCTCCGTCACATCCCTAATATTTAATGACTACATCAGATGTAAATTTTTTTACTGCTTTGAGAAAAGGAAACTTAGAAAAATGATCTAAAATAAAAAATCCGATATGTCCTGAACGAGAACGAGGATACGGCCCTAAAAAGTCTACATATAATTTCTGGAAAAATCTTTGTGTTGATGTTGTTTTGCCCATCGGAGGACGTAAAACTTGATTTGGATGCTTAGTGCATTTACAAACTTCGCATGCATTTATATACCTTTTGATATCGTTTACCAAATTTGGCCAAAAATAAAACCTGCGAATTCTTTCCAAAGTTTTATTGATTCCACCATGTGACGATAAATGGTCATCATGTGCTTTTGCGAGGATTTCAGGCACCATACTTTTTGGTATTGATAATTTCCAACATAAATCATCGTGAAGTTGGTCTCCTGTTGCGTGTTCAGTACGTCTGTATAAGTAATTGTCAATAACCCTAAGATCTGGAAATTTACCTTCATTTTGTTGTACATTTTTAATCAGTTCGTTGTACTCTTCAGTTTGGAAATGTGTTGAATTTAAATCAACGAAAACCCCACTGTCATTATTCAAAGCGGACAAATCTTCGGTGTTTACCCTTGAAAGTGCATCAGGAACTATATTTAGACTTCCACGCCTGTGTTCAATTTTAAAAGAAAAACCTTGAAGTTTTAAAGACCATCGAGCTAATCTCGAGTTCAAGTCTGTTTGCGACATGAGCCACTTTAACGAAGCGTGATCAGTTATTACAGTAAATTCATGCCCTTCCACGTAAGGACGAAACTTTTGAATGTTAAGCAACGCTGCTAAGCACTCCTGTTCTGTAACAGAATAATTACGTTGTGCTTGGTTCAGTTTTTTGGACATGAATGCACCGGAAATTCTTCTCCATCCTCATTTCTCTGAACCAAAACACCTCCTACTCCTGTTTTACTCGCATCGCAATGAATATAAAATGCTTGCGAAAAATTTGGACTGTGTAACACAGGAGCTGAACTCAAAATGGTTTTTAACTCATCAAAAGATTTTTGTGCTTGCTCATTCCAAGCGAATTTTCGATTTCCTTTCAACAAATCTGTTAATGAATTTTCGGTACCACCCTGACATACCTAAAAATCGTCTGAGCTGTTTTACAGATCGCGGAGTCGGGAAATCTGAAATGGCTGAAACTTTATCCGGATCTGTACGAATATTCCCATCCCCACATGGCCTAAATAACGGACTTGACGAAGACAAAATTTACTTTTTCCCACATTTATTGTTAGTCCGGAGCAACGTAGTTGATGAGCAATTTCGCGAAGAACGTTTAAATGTTTTTGAAAACTATCAGAAATTATTAGTAAGTCATCCAGATATATAAATACTTCAGATCGGAGATGTGGTGGAACTACTTTATCCATGAGTCTCGAAATCGATTGCGGCGTGTTACACAAACCAAATGGCATTACCTTATACTGGTACAACGGTCTGCCGGGTACAGTAAAGGCAGTTTTATCGCTGGATGCAGCATCCAAGGGAATTTGCCAGCAGGCATCCTTCAGATCTAAGCTCAAAATGAACTCAGCCTTAGGGAGCCTGCTCAAAATGCCATCGATATTTGGCAAAGGATATGCATATTCACTGTAACTGCATTTACCTTACGACTATCGAGACACAGTCGCACTTTATTTGACTTGCGAACAAGCACTATTGGTGAAGACCAGGCTGAATCTGACTCTTCCATAACATCCATTTCTAACATTCTGTCGATTTCGGTATAAATTAATTTTTCTATCGCTGGGGAAACTGGAAAATGGCGTTGTTTTATCGGTTTGGAACCACCAACATCGATAACGTGTGAGATTGTATTTGTTTTTCCAAGGCCTTCCTTGGCGAAAGAGGGAAATAAATCAACAACAACTTTAAGCTGCTGTTTTTGTATTACAGACAAAACATGTGAATTTGCATCATCACTGCACATATCAATTTCATTTATTAAACACGTTGGTAAAAGATCGAAAGACTTCCAAAAATCTATACCTAAATACAAATTTTGTGTTAAACTAGGGACAATAAAAATAGTAATAGGCTTCGAGATACCCTTAAACGATATTAATGTATCTACCTGTCGTAGAACAGATTGATTTTTGCCATCAGCTGTACGAACAGAAGATCGAATTTTTTTATATTCTGAATGTTTTGCTAAAAATTCAATTGCTACTTGCGCTCCAATGCAACTAATAGAGACACCTGTATCTAAAAGACCTACGATATTTTTATTAAAAATCTTGACTTCAACATAAGGTCGAATATCAGATGGTTTCTCAAAAATTGAGCTTAAAAATGTCTTTTTAGCCGATTTGACATTTTTCCAAAATAATCGCGCACGTTTCTGTGAACGAGTAAAGACATTTATAATAGAAGAATTTTCAAAAATAAGTTTTCTAACAGTGTTGTAATTCTCCAGGCGAACATGATACGGACTGATAGGATACAAGTTATGATTAATTATATTATTTGAATTTTTATTTGGATCTACAAGGCTTAAATTTGAACTTACTATTCTCACAGAAAAAAAAAGATAGGTTAATCTAACCAAAAAACGTTGTAAAAAAACAATTTTTTATTTTATATGGAAAACACAAACAACAACTACAATTGTTGTGGTTAATCTAATCGTCAAAAAATTGTTAAATGATTTGCCAGCATGGTCGTATTTCGGCATATGATTCGCAATGTCATCGCTCGATGCAGAAATGCAACCATGCCGCAAATATTTCATAATTCTGAAACAGCATGACAGCATACAAGAGAGAAAAATTATTATATATGGCTGTCTCGTTTACGCTCTCAAAGCCACAAGTGCTGCATAATATATGAATAATTTATATTCAACACTTGACTCATGAAGTACTTGGTTCCATTAGTATGCGATACTATTATTGGTATTTTAGGGAAGTTTGTATGATAATTGTTGGGTCGTAATAATAAAAACGTCTTAGAGCAATTGCTACGTGCATTTACTTTACTCAGAGATTTTACTTCAAATCAAAATTGAATGAAAATTATCGTTAAAAATTATTATTAACTCTTTTTTTCCCGGGAAAACATTAATTTCAATATTACAATATAATTGTAAACTTAATGAAATATTAAAATATGGCGTTTTGTGGAAGCGCGTTAGTTCTAAGTAATGAATATTATATATATTCGCAGTAGAAATGATGTTGCCCGACAAATTTGTGTACGAAATGTAAATTATCTCGTTTTTTAAAGTCTTGGGCTTACATCAAATTAATTTAAGCTTCATAAATATATTTCAATACAACACATCTACAGAAATACCAAACACATCAGCTATCTTTTTCTTGCATTCTTTTTCTAATATGTATCTATTTATTTTTTCGCTCAATTGGATAATTGCTTTCTCTGTCTTCCATAAAGTAATATACGAACAATTTTTAATTGTACGCCAACAAAGTTTCACTGTACGCGAACAACTTTGAGTCGGTTCCATTTACATCGTTTCTTGGTTGCTGCATTTTTAATCGTCTTTTTTGGTTAGATTTACCTACTTTTTTTTTTGTGTGCGGTATTGGTTGTTTGGGTCCTGTTTGAATTCATTATTGGTTTGCGTGCACCCGTCTGTGCACTGTGGCTTCGGTTTTTTGACAAACCGCAGTTCTTACAATTTGGTTTGTATACATTCGGTACACCACAACCATAGCAGAAAACTTTCCGGTCCGCTAAACAGTCTTGGTATCTATGACCAATCTTTTCACAATTCCAACACTTAAGAGAAATTGCTGCAACATCATCATTGATACTACTACTGTCACAGTCTACGACATCAAATTCATTCGTAACAAAACCACTCTCACTAACTTCGGCTAAACACTTACGCACTTGCTCTCTTGGCTTAAAAACATTATTTTTATTTTTCATATCCTGAAGGAAAATTTCTCTTCTCCTACAAACATCTCTCAATTGTGACAAAGACAATATTTGTAAGTTCAAAATCTCGTGTTGAATTTCAACAATCAAATGTTCTTGCAATGGCTGTTGAAGACGATCCGCAAGATTTATAATAGTTTCATAAAATGAATCAAAATTTTCATTCACTTTTTGTTTTCTATCCCGTATCATTTCTCTAATGTCCACATCAGTCCTTGAGTCCTTGAACTGTTTAACTTTTTAACTTTTCAGTTGAAAATTATTTGACCTACCTTATTAGATTGAAAGGATACATTCGAATCCATTGCTGGTGTTCGAGAAGCGGAACTATTTTGATTAACAAATGGTTGATTGAAATTATTATTATCGGATCGATTTCGAAAATCGGAATTATCGTTATCGACGATATTTGCATTCGACGCAGACGGTATTCCTAACAATTGTTCTAACGTTTGATTTTCAATTGTTGTCACACGTTGTGATTGTGAAAATTGTTGAGACATATTAACTTCATTTGTTGTAACCGGTTGAGTCTGAGAAATATTTCGTACATTTAGGCGACTAAACCCGTTTTCGTTATTCGTTTCTATGAGCCTAGTCAACTGTTGACTAAGTTCTGATAACATGTCTGCTTGACGTGCACCTACAGCTGCTGTTACCAAATTCCTAATCATATCTCAATGTTCAGTAGGAGACTGTAGAGATACATTAGAAGCTAACTGAGCTGAACCGCTTGCGGCTTGAGGTTTGCCCCACACGTTGGGCGCCATTTTTAATGTAATGAAAAACCTAAATAGCTCCACGTCGTTCATCAATTTAATTCAAAATTGACAATCGAAGGAACCTATCTCTTGAACTTGTAGTATACGAAGAAGATGTTAAGCAGTCGATATGTGTGTATCGGAAATCATTTTCACGATTCATTATTTATATATTAAGTTAATTTTAAGAAAAATATACTTAAATCAAAATCGCATAACAAAGGTCGCTACTCGCTCCATTAATACAGGTCAAAAGAGCAAAATGCCGACAGTGCAGACAGGAATCAACATTTACTTCGCAAAGCGAGTACTATCGTCCCCCCCTAATGGGAATAGGCATTCCGCAAAAATTCAAAAGACGAATCCCGTTAAACCATCTCTCGAGCTTGGGCAAAATCGGTATGCGATTCTTGCTGAAGAAAATGATTCGGATCCCAAGCCGAAATCGCAAAAACCCCCACCTATCTACCTGCGTGAGCGAAACTCTACTTCGCTCATCAAAGATATAACTCAAAATATTGGTCCTAAGAATTTCCACGTGAATTCTATTCTCAGGGGACAAGTACACGAAACAAAAATCCAAATTTACAGCGAATCCAATTATAGAAAAATTGTCAATCTCTTTGATAAACTCAAAAAGAGCTACTACACCTACCAGCTCAAAAGTTCCAAAGGCCTCTCAGTCGTACTGAAAGGTATCGAGCCTTTCGTAGAATGCGACGAAATCAAAACTGCACTAAGCGATGAAGGCTTCCAAATAAAGTCCGTATTCAATATCCAGAATCAAAAAAAAATCCCACAACCCCTTTTTCGTGTGGAACTAGAGTTCGACTCAAAATTGCTCAAAAAAGGTGAACCCCACCCGATATACTCGCTTAGATATCTGCTACATCGCAAAATCACAATTGAAGTGCCTCACAAGCGCAGTGGACCGATTCAGTGTCATAACTGCCAAGAATACGGCCACACAAAGTCTTACTGCACTCTTCCCAGCGTGTGCGTAATTTGTGGAGACCTGCACGAAACAGGTGCACAAAAACAAAAGAGGATTCCACTATTAAAAAATGTAGTAATTGCGGTGGCAATCACACTGCTAACTATAGAGGCTGTGCAGTCTATCAAAGCTTCATAAAAAAGACGGAAAATGTGACGCAAAAACATGAAACATGGAAAACCCAAAAAATTTCCTCCGCTATCCGCTGCACAATCCTTCGCAAACCCACTTACAAAACAAGGCGTTTCCTACGCCAGTGCCTTTAAAAGCGGTCACTCTGCCACTGTGCACGCGCAACCTGCTCCTCCTAGTAGTAGCCTTGAACAAACTCTACAAATATTCATGCAAAATATGTCTCAATTTATGTCTGGTATGCAAAATATGATGCAAGAAATGATAAAGAATCAAAGTCTTTTACTACAACATCTCATGTCTAAGCCATGAATGGTTTAAAAATATCATTCTGGAATGCAAACGGCCTGTGTCATCACAAACTAGAACTTCTCGAGTTCTTGAAAGAGTCCAGCATAGACGTTATGCTAATTTCTGAAACACACTTCACTGAAAAACACTTTTTCAATTTACCAGGATACAGACTCTATGACACAAAGCATCCAAGCGGAAACGCTAGAGGTGGAACCGCCATTCTCATTAAAAGTCGTATAAAACATTACGCTCTCCAGAATTATTGCACAGAATATATCCAAGCGACAAGTATTTCTCTCGATGAATACTTAAAAGGCCTAACATTAACAGCTATATACTGCCCGCCCAGACACAAAATATCTGAGCAACAATTCCAGACTTTTTTCCATTCTCTTGGACAAAAGTATCTCGTTGCCGGCGATTTCAACGCCAAACATACATACTGGGGCTCTCGCCTTATATCGCCAAAGGGCAGGCTCCTGTTGAACACTGTCAACAGACTCGGTCTTGACGTGATCTCTTCTGGCACGCCAACTTACTGGCCAACTGACAGTCGCAAAACCCCCGATGTCATTGACTTTGCAGTCTTCAAAACTGTAAAAAGGAGCCAATTGTTTATTGATTCCTCTCTAGATCTCTCATCAGATCATACGCCTACTATTATCACAATAAAGTATGCGCCAAGTTCTGAGGCCAATCCACCAGATAAACTGACCAGCAAACTCACAAACTGGCTCAAATATCGAAAGTATATAAGCTCCCACATTATCTCTAATGTGTCACTAAAAACGAAAGTTGAAATACACACAGCTGTTAGTAATTTCACACTCTTGCTTTCCCAAGCAGCGGCAGCGGCCACTCCCGCCCAAATCCCAAAAAGCTCAACTCGCAGCTATGCAAAGTGTACTCCAAAGGACATAGAGCAGTTAATAAAAAATAAAAGGAAAATACGTCGCGATTGGCAAAACAACAGATCCCCAAATCTGAAAAAACAGCTTAATGATGTCTCTCGAATTTTAAAAAAGCAGCTTGAGAGGAAATCCGAAAGAGAATTCCAGCTATTTGTTGAACATCTCGCACCCACAAAATCAACAAACTACTCGCTCTGGCGAGCTGCAAAAAATATGAAAAAACCCCCTCTAAGGCTACCAAATGGAAACTGGGCCAGAAGCGATGCAGAAAAGGGTGCAGCTTTTGCCAACCACCTAAAAACCGTGTTCACCCCGAACACGACAGCTGGTGATATCCCAATACCAACATTAATCCCACATAATACCTCTTGTACAATCGCGATTAAAAAAAACGAACTTATGGAGGCAATAAACAAAAGCTTGGACCCGAAAAAAGCACCAGGACCGGACTTGATAACGCCAACAATGATAAAAGAACTGCCAACAGTTGCAATAACCCACTTATTGCACATATTTAACGCGATTCTCAGAACATGTCACTACCCAGATGATTGGAAACTATCTCAAGTTACAATGATTCCCAAACCTGGAAAAGATCCCAGTAATGTGACGTCATACCGGCCTATAAGTTTGCTCTCTGTAATATCGAAACTCTTCGAAAAACTTTTAATAAAATTGATTCTACCGAAAATTCTAGAAAAACAAGTGATTCCCGATCACCAGTTTGGCTTCCGCGAAAAGCATGGCACTATTGAGCAAGTGCACCGCATTGTTGACTCAATAAAAGGCACTTTCGAAAATAAACAGTATTGCTCCGCTGTTTTCCTCGATATCACCCAGGCCTTCGATAAAGTCTGGCACGAAGGACTTATTTACAAACTACAGCATATTCATCCCGCTAATACTACTCAAAAACTACCTCACGAATAGAAAATTTGTAGTAAAATACAAAAGCTTTGTCTCCCGAAAATACGAAATACTGGCCGGAGTACCGCAAGGCAGTGTCCTCGCGCCCCTGCTATATATTATCTATACTGCAGATATGCCCAAAAGTGATAGAACTCTCATATTGCTGATGACACTGCTATCATGTGCTCTCACTCAAACCCAGACATGGCATCTCTATACGTGCAAAAACACTTGGACACTCTAAGTAATTGGCTACATCGATGGAAAATCAAGGTCAATGAATCCAAAAGCTGTCACTTAACCTTCACTCTAAGAAGGGGCACGTGTCCTGCTCTGAAGATAAACGGCCAAGTCGTCCCTGAAAGTTCCGAAACTAAGTATCTTGGAATGCATCTCGATCGCCGACTCACATGGCATAAACATATTGAATCCAAAATCACTCAGATCAAATTAAAGCAATTGGAACTAAATTGGCTAATCTCAAGGGCATCAAAGCTAAATCTCACATACAAAGTCCAAATATACAAAAGTATAATAAAACCCATATGGACATATGGAATTGAACTCTGGGGCACTGCCTCTCCCTCGAACGTGGAAAAACTCCAGAGAGTCCAATCTAAAATCCTGAGACAAATTGCCAGAGCCCCTTGGTATATAAAAAATACTAACATCCACAGAGACCTGAATATACCTGCAGTAAAAGACGAAATTCCGAAATTTACCTCGAAGTACAAGCAGAAGCTCATGTTTCACCCAAACATTCTAGCTAGAAATTTACTGAGACCTCTGAATCCCTCACGTCTCAAACGAAACTAATATATTCCCCATATATTAGTTACGATAACTCTACATTGCCTAAATCAATGGATATAGGGCAAATAGTTTTAATCTGAATATTATAAAAATAAAAAAAGAGTAAAAAACAAGTTTTTTAAAATATAACCCTTTAACCGACTAAAAAGCAGAAAATAAATTTTCTTTAAATTAATTTCTGCAATTTCGATTTAAAATTAAGGGTTTTTGCTACTTTGTTCCTAATATCATTGCAAATTTTGAAGTAGCCAAAAACCCTTAATTTTAAATCGAAATTGCAGAAATTAATTTAAAGAAAATTTATTTTCTGCTTTTTAGTCGGTTAAAGGGTTATATTTTAAAAAACTTGTTTTTTACTCTTTTTTTATTTTCCCCTTTTTTTTAAAAAAAAATTTTTTTTCGGTGTATTTCTTTCCCATTTATATTTTGCCCGAATAGTTTTTCTTCTTAAATTTTTACATTTAAAAAATTTTTTTTGGTTTAAAAAAAAAAATTGTTCCCCCCTTTTTTTTTCCTTTTTTACTCTTTTTCCCCAATGCTAGCCTAAGTGAAAATTTTCAGCCCTGTAGCTTAAAAAATGCGAAAGTTAGAACTTTAAATTGGCTCCATTCCGCTCCCCTTTGCCCCCACACCCCCCTTTCCAAAGGGTATAAAAAATCATTTTGTCAATAAGAACCCACCTATCATCATTGTAGCTTGAAGGAATCGGAAGTTATGTCATGTTTAAAAAAAAAAAGTTTGAGTCCCCCCACGGCCCCCTACGCCTCTGATGGACCCCAAAATAATAATAGAATGCATTGTCACCGGAGTTCTATCAGTGTTCCAAATTTCAGCTCTCTAGCTCATGTGGAAGTGTATGAAAAAGCTCGCCGCAGATTTGAGGATATATATATATATATATATATATATATATATATATATATATATATATATATATAGTCCGCCCAAAGCAAGTTAATATAAGGGTTATAATAAGCTGAATTTCTGAATTTTTGAAAAATCATTGTTAGACCTAAGTTATTATTAGGTGATTCAATTGAATAAAATTACTATAAAAAAAAAAAAAAAAATCAAAATATTTTATTTATTCCCGGTTGAATTCAAAACAAATATTTTTTTTTTCATCAAAATTATTTAAAACTTATTTAATTTGCATTCTTAGCATTTTCAGTCAATTAATCACTTCTCATTTTTCACTGTTAAATTTAATCAATACAAAGAACCAACACACATTTTTGTTCAAAACAAATTATAAAATCAAAGCGTATTTATAATTTAGGTAGCGACCAAAAGTGTGAGATGGTAACCCTAAATCGTTTGGTTATATTTGCAAGCGAGAGATTAACAAGTATGACTTACAAATTGTTTTTGGTGGCTCCCTCGACGAAAGATCTTTCGTAGACGTGCTCTCCCATGAAGATTTACGGCGAAAAATTAGGCTGTAAGAAAATGCACTAAGACGAAATTGCTAAAATAACATGCTAACACCATGTTAAGGAATTCGCTTTGAACCCACTAAGAATATTTTAGAAAATAACCAGCTATTATAAGCTTTAGCATTTAAATAAGTATAATTATTTAAATTTACTTAACTTTTTTTTCTTTTTTTACACTTACAAAACTATTTTAGCTTACGAAAGAAGAAAGAAAGAGAAATTAGCAAGGTTGCATACATAATCATGTTATGTTATTAATAGAGCGAATGATCATTAAGAACTAATGCACTGTTATTAACAGGGAAATTATCTCTTCAGTAAATTAACGGAATAAAAGAATGTTAAGCTAAGCTATTTTTTTAACATAAACGGTTAAGCGTAACATGACTTTTTCTTTCTTCTTTACATTAATTACACCAGGTATCAAAATTTAACTTTTTCTAATCCTTTTAAATCACTTATTAATTAATTTTTCTTTTTTTTTTTCATTAATTAAATTTTCAATTTTAGATTATAACTATGTATGACTATATCAAATTTTTCAATTTTTATTTTAGAATTATTCAAGTTATTTTTTTCCTCTTCGTTTCACAGATTAAAATTTGCAGATTTCTTGCACAGACTGACAAAATATTGTGTCTTGCGGGTTTTTTTTTCTTTAAAAATGGTTATTACCACGACATTTCAACATTTGCACTTTTAACATATTTATTTAAGAATTTTTTTTTACCATATAAAAAAAATCACTGGGCGACGAGATGGGTTTTTTTTTCCTACGTCCGTGCGGCTTGAAAATTTCCGATAACTAATTTGCGTCCATCTGCGACTGTACTTAGTTAAGTTAGGCTTTGGCTTTTGTCATTTTTCCTTTACGCTCGTTCACGATTTTCATTTGTAGCAACAAATATAAGGTGCCAAATCTATGAGCATATTAATAAATCAAAATATGAATTTGATAAAAGAGACTATATAAAAAAAAAGAAATTACCCTTTTGGAGGAGATGGCACCAAGAATATATTACTAGCTTGATCCAACAAATTGAGAGTAATTCTCGCAAAGTAATGCTCCATGCAAAAATGTTTAATAATAGATTTGGATTTTTCTATTTTTTGGTTGGAAATTTAATCGTATGTGGAAATTTTTGTGTCTAAAACAAAAAGTAGAAAAAAAAGGTTTTTTAGCATTGCGCTTGAAAAAATGTGAATAAATTCACGAAAAATTTGGGAATTAAAGTTACAAAATTATAATAAAATACTCACTTGAATATATGTATCACACAAAAAAATTTAGCACTCTAGTATTTTTTTGCATTCTATTCAAAAAATGTTGCGCTTGCGCTTAAAAATTGAACTTTATATTTCGGCGGCTGGATTCGAAAAGACCGATATGATTTTCTTGAAATTTAAGAAAGGCTCGGGTATTAGGAATGATTTCGCATAATTAGAAAAACTAACGCAATTTTTCCAACTTCGTTAAGCCATAGCCATTGAAAATCATATAGCAGTTTTACGCTTATTAAACACAGCGGCAGCCAACAGCGACTAGATAGGTTAAATTCACATATAGATGGCGTGATACCGGAAATATTCAAATTCAAATAAAAGGTTTAAAAAAAATCTCGCTGCTACAAGCGCCATTACAAATTCCCCCCCACCAAAATCAGATTTGGGGTGAGAAGCAGAACAAAACTGATACCGCTTGTAGCGAAATAATCAAAATAATTAAATGGAAATGGACAAAAAAATCTAATTTAAATTTACTGTCGAATATCCTTAGCGTGATACGTGCCTATGAGTCGTCCTTGCAGATCTTCAAGTACATAATAACAATTTCCCTTTTTAGCTCGTACTCGTGCCTTCACAAATGTCGGAGCCAATTTTGCTTTATAACCCTGTTCAAAATTGCTTTGTTTAAAATTTCTTCGATATATTTCCTGACATCATATGACACTATTCTTGATCGTAGGTTGTAAGCTCGCTCGTTTCGTTCTTGTTGTTTTCTCATCACATCACCTGCTCTGTTTCTAATGATTTCAAATGAGTCATTTCTATCAAAACGCACGGATCTATCTTCTAACATATCCAATTTACGAAGCAAAACGTATGTGTTACCATTAGTAATCATGTTTTGACCAAAAGCCATATAATAGGGCGAAGTACCTATTGCAGTGTGTGTTGCTGATCGCAAGGCGCAACAGATGCTACTGAGATTCGCATCCCAGTCCTTCTGATCCGGTTTTACATAAGCCTTGATAGCAGAAATTATAGAACGATTAACTCTTTCCGAGGCATTTGCATGTGGCGCATGCACTGCTTTATACACATGTTTGACATCATATCGTTTCAAAAGATTATTGAATTAATTCGATTTGAATTGAGAGCCATTGTCAGAGACAATGATCTCAGGAACTCCATACGTATGGAAAATTTCTTCTTCGAGATATTTAATAGGGATGTGACGGATGTGAGTTTTGCGGAGGCGGATGCGGATGCGGAGCTGTAAAAAGCCTCGTTGCGGATGCGGAGGCGGATGCGGATGTTTGAAAATGACATCCGCGGATGCGGAGCCGGATGCGTATGCGGGTGTTTTCAACAAATTTTTCTAAAAAATTGAATTTTTTGCGCTTTTTTAATTTTTGTGTTGGGTATTTTGACGTTCTGAAACTGAATGTGACAAAATTTTGCACAGATCGCCTATAGTCTGAGAAAAAACCAAAAACACAGTGAAAAAATTTTCAGAAAAGTGCAAAAAGCTATAAGTTGAAAAGATCCGCATACATGCGGATGTCATGTCGCGGATGCGAATGCGTATGTTTTAAATGTGTGATTTGCGGGTGTCTATGCGGATGTCAATTTAGTGCGGGTGCTCCGCTGATGCGGAGGCGGATGCGGAGGCCTATAGTCTGAGAAAAAACCAAAAACACTGTGAAAAAATTTTCAGAAAAGTGCAAAAAGCTATAAGTTGAAAAGATCCGCATACATGCGGATGTCATGTCGCGGATGCGAATGCGTATGTTTTAAATGTGTGATTTGCGGGTGTCTATGCGGATGTCAATTTAGTGCGGGTGCTCCGCTGATGCGGAGGCGGATGCGGAGGCGGATGCGGAGCTCCGTCACATCCCTAATATTTAATGACTACATCAGATGTAAATTTTTTTACTGCTTTGAGAAAAGGAAACTTAGAAAAATGATCTAAAATAAAAATTCCGATATGTCCTGAACGAGAACGAGGATACGGCCCTAAAAAGTCTACATATAATTTCTGGAAAAATCTTTGTGTTGATGTTGTTTTGCCCATCGGAGGACGTAAAACTTGATTTGGATGATTAGTGCATTTACAAACTTCGCATGCATTTATATACCTTTTGACATCGTTTACCAAATTTTGCCAAAAATAAAACCTGCGAATTCTTTCCAAAGTTTTATTGATTCCAGCATGTGACGATAAATGGTCATCATGTGCTTTTGCGAGGATTTCAGGCACCATACTTTTTGGTATCCATAATTTCCAACATAAATCATCGTGAAGTTGGTCTCCTGTTGCGTGTTCAGTACGTCTGTATAAGTAATTGTCAATAACCCTAAGATCTGGAAATTTACCTTCATTTTGTTGTACATTTTTAATCAGTTCGTTGTACTCTTCAGTTTGGAAATGTGTTGAATTTAAATCAACGAAAACCCCACTGTCATTATTCAAAGCGGACAAATCTTCGGTGTTTACCCTTGAAAGTGCATCAGGAACTATATTTAGACTTCCACGCCTGTGTTCAATTTTAAAAGAAAAACCTTGAAGTTTTAAAGACCATCGAGCTAATCTCGAATTCAAGTCTGTTTGCGACATTTTTGTGCTTGCTCATTCCAAGCGAATTTTCGATTTCCTTTAAACAAATCTGTTAATGAATTTTCGGTACCACCCTGACATACCTAAAAATCGTCTGAGCTGTTTTACAGATCGCGGAGTCGGAAAATCTGAAATGGCTGAAACTTTATCCGGATCTGTACGAATATTCCCATCCCCTACCACATGGCCTAAATAACGGACTTGACGAAGACAAAATTTACTTTTTCCCACATTTATTGTTAGTCCGGAGCAACGTAGTTGATGAGCAATTTCGCGAAGAACGTTTAAATGTTTTTGAAAACTATCAGAAATTATTAGTAAGTCATCCAGATATATAAATACTTCAGATCGGAGATGTGGTGGAACTACTTTATCCATTAGTCTCGAAATCGTTTGCGGCGTGTTACACAAACCAAATGGCATTACCTTATACTGGTACAACGGTCTGCCGGGTACAGTAAAGGCAGTTTTATCGCTGGATGCAGCATCCAAGGGAATTTGCCAGAAGGCATCCTTCAGATCTAAGCTCAAAATGAACTCAGCCTTAGGGAGCCTGCTCAAAATGCCATCGATATTTGGCAAAGGATATGCATATTCACTGTAACTGCATTTACCTTACGACTATCGAGACACAGTCGCACTTTATTTGACTTGCGAACAAGCACTATTGGTGAAGACCAGGCTGAATCTGACTCTTCCATAACATCCATTTCTAACATTCTGTCGATTTCGGTATAAATTAATTTTTCTATCGCTGGGGAAACTGGAAAATGGCGTTGTTTTATCGGTTTGGAACCACCAACATCGATAACGTGTGAGATTGTATTTGTTTTTCCAAGGCCTTCCTTGGCGAAAGAGGGAAATAAATCAACAACAACTTTAAGCTGCTGTTTTTGTATTACAGACAAAACATGTGAATTTGCATCATCACTGCACATATCAATTTCATTTATTAAACACGTTGGTAAAAGATCGAAAGACTTCCAAAAATCTATACCTAAATACAAATTTTGTGTTAAACTAGGGACAATAAAAATAGTAATAGGCTTCGAGATACCCTTAAACGATATTAATGTATCTACCTGTCGTAGAACAGATTGATTTTTGCCATCAGCTGTACGAACAGAAGATCGAATTTTTTTATATTCTGAATGTTTCGCTAAAAATTCAATTGCTACTTGCGCTCCAATGCAACTAATAGAGACACCTGTATCTAAAAGACCTACGATATTTTTATTAAAAATCTTGACTTCAACATAAGGTCGAATATCAGATGGTTTCTCAAAAATTGAGCTTAAAAATTTCTTTTTAGCCGATTTGACATTTTTCCAAAATAATCGCGCACGTTTCTGTGAACGAGTAAGGACATTTATAATAGAAGAATTTAAAAAAAAAAAGTTTTCTAACAGTGTTGTAATTCTCCAGGCGAACATGATACGGACTGATAGGATACAAGTTATGATTAATTATATTATTTGAATTTTTATTTGGATCTACAAGGCTTAAATTTGAACTTACTATTCGCACAGAAAAAAAAAGGTAGGTTAATCTAACCAAAAAACGTTGTAAAAAAACAATTTTTTATTTTATATGGAAAACACAAACAACAACTACAATTGTTGTGGTTAATCTAATCGTCAAAAAATTGTTAAATGATTTGCCAGCATGGTCGTATTTCGGCATATGATTCGCAATGTCATCGCTCGATGCAGAAATGCAATCATGCCGCAAATATTTCATAATTCTGAAACAGCATGACAGCATACAAGAGAGAAAAATTATTATATATGGCAGTCTCGTTTACGCTCTCAAAGCAACAAGTGCTGCATAATATATGAATAATTTATATTCAACACTTGACTCATGAAGTACTTGGTTCCATTAGTATGCGATACTATTATTGGTATTTTAGGGAAGTTTGTATGATAATTGTTGGGTCGTAATAATAAAAACGTCTTAGAGCAATTGCTACGTGCATTTACTTTACTCAGAGATTTTACTTCAAATCAAAATTGAATGAAAATTATCGTAAAAAGTATTAAGTATTCACAAGAAAGTATCCGGTTGTATCGAATACAAAAAAAATCGAATTTTCGCAGCACTAGAAGATGGCGTCGAATTTGTTTACATTTTACATTTTTGATATTTCGAAAACAATTTTTAAAATCAAATTATGACTACGTTATAATTAATTATTAACAAATATTGTGATTTTACGATTTTAAAAATTGTGCAGAATGTTTTTCAACTCGTTTTTTCCCGGGAAAACATTAATTTCAATATTACAATATAATTGTAAACTTAATGAAATATTAAAATATGGAGTTTTGTGGAAGCGCTTTAGTTCTAAGTAATGAATATTATATATATTCGCAGTAGAAATGATGTTGCCCGACAAATTTGTGTACGAAATGTAAATTATCTCGTTTTTTAAAGTCTTGGGCTTACATTAAATTAATTTAAGCTTCATAAATATATTTCAATACAACACATCTACAGAAATACCAAACACATCAGCTATCTTTTTCTTGCATTCTTTTTCTAATATGTATCTATTTATTTTTTCGCTCAATTGGATAATTGCTTTCTCTGTCTTCCATAAAGTAATATACGAACAATTTTTAATTGTACGCCAACAAAGTTTCACTGTACGCGAACAACTTTGAGTCGGTTCCATTTATATCGTTTCTTTTTTGGTTAGATTTACCTACTTTTTTTTTTGTGGGCGGTATTGGTTGTTTGGGTCCTGTTTGAATTCATTATTGGTTTGCGTGCACCCGTCTGTGCACTGTGGCTTCGGTTTTTTGACAAACCGCAGTTCTTACAATTTGGTTTGTATACATTCGGTACACCACAACCATAGCAGAAAACTTTCCGGTCCGCTAAACAGTCTTGGTATCTATGACCAATCTTTTCACAATTCCAACAATTAAGAGAAATTGCTGCAACATCATCATTGATACTACTACTGTCACAGTCTACGACATCAAATTCATTAGTAACAAAACCACTCTCACTAACTTCGGCTAAACACTTACGCACTTGCTCTCTTAGCTTAAAAACATTATTTTTATTTTTCATATCCTGAAGGAAAATTTCTCTTCTCCTACAAACATCTCTCAATTGTGACAATGATTAACAAATGGTTGATTGAAATTATTATTATCGGATCGATTTCGAAAATCGGAATTATCGTTATCGACGATATTTGCATTCGACGCAGACGGTATTCCTAACAATTGTTCTAACGTTTGATTTTCAATTGTTGTCACACGTTGTGATTGTGAAAATTGTTGAGACATATTAACTTCATTTGTTGTAACCGGTTGAGTCTGAGAAATATTTCGTACATTTAGGCGACTAAACCCGTTTTCGTTATTCGTTTCTATGAGCCTAGTCAACTGTTGACTAAGTTCTGATAACATGTCTGCTTGACGTGCACCTACAGCTGCTGTTACCAAATTCCTAATCATATCTCAATGCTCAGTAGGAGACTGTAGAGATACATTAGAAGCTAACTGAACTGAACCGCTTGCGGCTAATGCTATTTGTTCGGTATTTGAATCGGAAAATTGAGTTAAATTTATCGATTGATTTTGGGTATTTAAACGTGTCTGATACCCATAATCAGTTGATTTTGATTTCTTGGAAGTAGAGGCTTACTTTGGATCTAGAGGAGACAATTCAATATTACAAGTAGGACAATCTTGTCTTGTTGTTAGATGGCGAGCTAAACATGCCTTGTGAAACATATGACCACACGGTGTTTTTTTTAAATGTGCAACTACACTAATTGCATTATTGCAAAGGTTGCATACTGCCGGTGTCGACTCGGCAAACGTGAGATCTTCATTGCTGTGACGAAGAGACATATTAAAATGACAATCGTAACCCAAAACAAAAATTAGAAAGGCAAAAAAAATTTTAAATAAATCAATTAAATTTTTTTTTAAATATCAAAAATATTTGTGTATATTATCAAAAATAATATTCTCCAAAATTTAAAAAAAAAAATTTACAAAAATAATAAATAAAAAAAAAATATCAATTAAAAATTAATAAAACGATATAGGCGGAAAATTTTTAGCGAAAATAAACTCTTTTCCTAAAGACAACCTGTTCTGAGTTTAAAAAAAAAAATTTCGATTACGTCGGTTAGATATTTAATCATGAAAATATCTACAATTCCAAACGCATCTATGTATGTAGGGTAAAGATTCTATGAATGCCTCAGTATCGCGGATAGATTTAGCTCAAAAAGTTATCCAAAAACTATTTCCAGCTAATACTAAAACAACCAACAAAAATTACAAAAGTTTTAAGTAGCACTGGTTAAGTTATCTTTAAAATGCCTGTCATTAGCAAATGCACTACTGCATATTTAGCTAATACAATTCGAATGCATCAAATGAAAACTCATAAAAACAAAAATAATAAGATTAGAAAAGAATGAAAAGAAACGAAAAGTACGTTGTCAAACCCCATAATACTATTATGAAAAGTTATAAACTGTAAACAAAAGATGTTAATAGTAGTTTATTAAATTTGAGGTTTGCCCCACACGTTGGGCGCCATTTTTAATGTAATGAAAAACCTAAATAGCTCCACGTCGTTCATCAATTTAATTCAAAATTGACAATCGAAGGAACCTATCTCTTGAACTTGTAGTATACGAAGAAGATGTTAAGCAGTCGATATGTGTGTAGCGGAAACGGATGCACGCGCTGGCTCCAGCTTTTGCTCGTCGGTGGGGTGGAGTCTTGTTTCCCTACATCCTGTTGAGAAGCTGCACTACCAAGTTCGTACTGTTCAGACATAGTACATATATCGCGTGCGGTAGAGGATAGAAGAGAGAAAGGACAAAATACCCTGATAGATCGGACAAGGACAAAAAGAATATAGAATAACTCAGGAATAAGAATGCTTATGGAAAAGAACGACTAATTGTGCATAGCTGGTACATACAACAATCTTAGCCTTAGCCCACCCAACCATAACCATTTAAAAATAATCCATGAAATCTATTAATAAATGATCCCTTATACACTTGTCAACAGGAGCACCGACATTGTCGAAATCAAAACCAAATATTATTTTATCCTGACATTATTATAGCGATAAATTTATTAAAAAAGAAAAACCAAAATAAATTCATTAGAAAATGTATACCTATACTTGAGTACATCAACTCAAGAAAGGTTGAAATAATTCAAAACAAAAATAAACTAATAATAATCATTTTCACGATTCATTATTTATATATTAAGTTAATTTTAAGAAAAATATACTTAAATCAAAATATTTTATTTATTCCCGGTTGAATTCAAAACAAACATTTTTTTTTTCATCAAAATTATTTAAAACTTATTTAATTTGCATTCTTAGCATTTTCAGTCAATTAATCACTTCTCATTTTTCACTGTTAAATTTAATCAATACAAAGAACCAACACACATTTTTGTTCAAAACAAATTATAAAATCAAAGCGTATTTATAATTTAGGTAGCGACCAAAAGTGTGAGATGGTAACCCTAAATCGTTTGGTTATATTTGCAAGCGAGAGATTAACAAGTATGACTTACAAATTGTTTTTGGTGGCTCCCTCGACGAAAGATCTTTCGTAGACGTGCTCTCCCATGAAGATTTACGGCGAAAAATTAGGCTGTAAGAAAATGCACTAAGACGAAATTGCTAAAATAACATGCTAACACCATGTTAAGGAATTCGCTTTGAACCCACTAAGAATATTTTAGAAAATAACCAGCTATTATAAGCTTTAGCATTTAAATAAGTATAATTATTTAAATTTACTTAACTTTTTTTTCTTTTTTTACACTTACAAAACTATTTTAGCTTACGAAAGAAGAAAGAAAGAGAAATTAGCAAGGTTGCATACATAATCATGTTATGTTATTAATAGAGCGATTGATCATTAAGAACTAATGCACTGTTATTAACAGGGAAATTATCTCTTCAGTAAATTAACGGAATAAAAGAATGTTAAGCTAAGCTATTTTTTTAACATAAACGGTTAAGCGTAACATGACTTTTTCTTTCTTCTTTACATTAATTACACCAGGTATCAAAATTTAACTTTTTCTAATCCTTTTAAATCACTTATTAATTAATTTTTCTTTTTTTTTTTCATTAATTAAATTTTCAATTTTAGATTATAACTATGTATGACTATATCAAATTTTTCAATTTTTATTTTAGAATTATTCAAGTTATTTTTTTCCTCTTCGTTTCACAGATTAAAATTTGCAGATTTCTTGCACAGACTGACAAAATATTGTGTCTTGCGGGTTTTTTTTCTTTAAAAATGGTTATTACCACGACATTTCAACATTTGCACTTTTAACATATTTATTTAAGAATTTTTTTTTACCATATAAAAAAAATTACTGGGCGACGAGATGGGTTTTTTTTTCCTACGTCCGTGCGGCTTGAAAATTTCCGATAACTAATTTGCGTCCATCTGCGACTGTACTTAGTTAAGTTAGGCTTTGGCTTTTGTCATTTTTCCTTTACGCTCGTTCACGATTTTCATTTGTAGCAACAAATATAAGGTGCCAAATCTATGAGCATATTAATAAATCAAAATATGAATTTGATAAAAGAGACTATATAAAAAAAAAGAAATTACCCTTTTGGAGGAGATGGCACCAAGAATATATTACTAGCTTGATCCAACAAATTGAGAGTAATTCTCGCAAAGTAATGCTCCATGCAAAAATGTTTAATAATAGATTTGGATTTTTCTATTTTTTGGTTGGAAATTTAATCGTATGTGGAAATTTTTGTGTCTAAAACAAAAAGTAGAAAAAAAAGGTTTTTTAGCATTGCGCTTGAAAAAATGTGAATAAATTCACGAAAAATTTGGGAATTAAAGTTACAAAATTATAATAAAATACTCACTTGAATATATGTATCACACAAAAAAATTTAGCACTCTAGTATTTTTTTGCATTCTATTCAAAAAATGTTGCGCTTGCGCTTAAAAATTGAACTTTATATTTCGGCGGCTGGATTCGAAAAGACCGATATGATTTTCTTGAAATTTAAGAAAGGCTCGGGTATTAGGAATGATTTCGCATAATTAGAAAAACTAACGCAATTTTTCCAACTTCGTTAAGCCATAGCCATTGAAAATCATATAGCAGTTTTACGCTTATTAAACACAGCGGCAGCCAACAGCGACTAGATAGGTTAAATTCACATATAGATGGCGTGATACCGGAAATATTCAAATTCAAATAAAAGGTTTAAAAAAAATCTCGCTGCTACAAGCGCCATTACAAATTCCCCCCCACCAAAATCAGATTTGGGGTGAGAAGCAGAACAAAACTGATACCGCTTGTAGCGAAATAATCAAAATAATTAAATGGAAATGGACAAAAAAATCTAATTTAAATTTACTGTCGAATATCCTTAGCGTGATACGTGCCTATGAGTCGTCCTTGCAGATCTTCAAGTACATAATAACAATTTCCCTTTTTAGCTCGTACTCGTGCCTTCACAAATGTCGGAGCCAATTTTGCTTTATAACCCTGTTCAAAATTGCTTTGTTTAAAATTTCTTCGATATATTTCCTGACATCATATGACACTATTCTTGATCGTAGGTTGTAAGCTCGCTCGTTTCGTTCTTGTTGTTTTCTCATCACATCACCTGCTCTGTTTCTAATGATTTCAAATGAGTCATTTCTATCAAAACGCACGGATCTATCTTCTAACATATCCAATTTACGAAGCAAAACGTATGTGTTACCATTGGTAATCATGTTTTGACCAAAAGCCATATAATAGGGCGAAGTACCTATTGCAGTGTGTGTTGCTGATCGCAAGGCGCAACAGATGCTACTGAGATTCGCATCCCAGTCCTTCTGATCCGGTTTTACATAAGCCTTGATAGCAGAAATTATAGAACGATTAACTCTTTCCGAGGCATTTGCATGTGGCGCATGTACTGCTGTATACACATGTTTGACATCATAACGTTTCAAAAGATTATTGAATTAATTCGATTTGAATTGAGAGCCATTGTCAGAGACAATGATCTCAGGAACTCCATACGTATGGAAAATTTCTTCTTCGAGATATTTAATAGGGATGTGACGGATGTGAGTTTTGCGGAGGCGGGTGCGGATGCGGAGCTGTAAAAAGCCTCGTTGCGGATGCGGAGCCGGGTGCGTATGCGGGTGTTTTCAACAAATTTTTCTAAAAAATTTAATTTTTTGCGCTTTTTTTAATTTTTGTGTTGGGTATTTTGACGTTCTGAAACTGAATGTGACAAAATTTTGCACAGATCGCCTATAGTCTGAGAAAAAACCAAAAACACAGTAAAAAAATTTTCAGAAAAGTGCAAAAAGCTATAAGTTGAAAAGATCCGCATACATGCGGATGTCATGTCGCGGATGCGAATGCGGATGTTTTAAATGTGTGATTTGCGGGTGTCTATGCGGATGTCAATTAAGTGCGGATGCTCCGCGGATGCGGAGGCGGATGCGGAGGCGGATGCGGAGCTCCGTCACATCCCTAATATTTAATGACTACATCAGATGTAAATTTTTTTACTGCTTTGAGAAAAGGAAACTTAGAAAAATGATCTAAAATAAAAATTCCGATATGTCCTGAACGAGAACGAGGATACGGCCCTAAAAAGTCTACATATAATTTCTGGAAAAATCTTTGTGTTGATGTTGTTTTGCCCATCGGAGGACGTAAAACTTGATTTGGATGCTTAGTGCATTTACAAACTTCGCATGCATTTATATACCTTTTGACATCGTTTACCAAATTTGGCCAAAAATAAAACCTGCGAATTCTTTCCAAAGTTTTATTGATTCCACCATGTGACGATAAATGGTCATCATGTGCTTTTGCGAGGATTTCAGGCACCATACTTTTTGGTATCCATAATTTCCAACATAAATCATCGTGAAGTTGGTCTCCTGTTGCGTGTTCAGTACGTCTGTATAAGTAATTGTCAATAACCCTAAGATCTGGAAATTTACCTTCATTTTGTTGTACTAGCCGCGAATTCTCTTCTGATGTGGTCGCAAAATTTTCCGCTCCACACAAAAGAAAAAATAAACTCGAAAGTGTTTCCCAAATCAAATACAAACTCCGCGAAAAAAGAAAATAAAGTGATCGCCACTTTTTACACGCAGTCGGCATCGTCGGAGCCGCTGCAAAACACTAAAAAAAAACAATTATAAATATAAATTATTTCTGCAAAAAATGGGAATAAAGCATTCCCCGAAAAAATCGAGCGCGTCTCTCACGCCGTTTTCTGCTTCCCGCTCAGACGAAAGCGAAACAGAAGAAAGTGCGACACAATTAAAACAACAACAAGAAAGTGCGAGAACGGCGAAAATTCATGTGTCCCCGCTTGCCCCCAATAGCGATGACGCTCTTCGTCCATCATTGCAGAATGCAACGCTCTCTAAGCATTCTGTATCGCTAATGTTACCAACTACTCCCGTTCAATATCCCGCATTGATGACATCACACGCTGAATCTCTCACGCCTGCTCTAACATGGAGTCAAGAGTGTGTTACTCCAAACACACACACAGGTAACTCTGTTTCGCCTTTTGTTCTAGAAATCCCATTTCATCACAGCATGCAATTCCCTTTTGCGTTACTCCCGCTCAGAACTTAAATGAGCAAAAAAAATTTGTCGATAAGTTAAAAACAACAAAACTTCAAAGTAGCTCTATCTCTAGAGAGCAAAATATAAAGGCAACGGCAGCGCAGACAGGCATTGACGCCTACTTCAAACGAAGAGGTTCTCCTCCTGGAAATGTGAAATCTTCTAAAATGCAAAAGACTAATCCCAAAAAGTCTATTGAGTTAGGGCACAACCGATTTGCCATTCTGGCCGAATCCACAAGTTCGGAACCGATTCCGAAATTCCAAAAACCCCCACCAATTTACTTACGTGAAAAAAACTCAAATTCCCTAATAAAAACAATTTCTCAAATAATTGGTGATCACACATTTCATGTAATCCCTATTCTTAAGGGAAGAATCCATGAGACTAAAATTCAAATCTATAACGAGGCAAATTATAGAAAAATTATCGAATCCCTCGATAAATCAAAAAAGAGCTATTACACATATCAGCTCAAAAGCTCTAAAGGTCTCTCCGTTGTCATAAAAGGCATTGACTCGTTTGTTGAATGCAATGAAATCAAAAGCGCTTTAATCGAAGAGCGCTTCCACGTTAAATCTGTTTTTAACATACAAAATCGAGATAAAATTCCCCAACCACTATTCCGAGTGGAACTGGAATTTGATCCGAAGTCCCTAAAAAAGGGGGAATCTCACCCAATTTACTCACTGCGGTATCTCCTCCATCGCAAAATTACAGTGGAAGAGCCTCATAAGCGCCGAGGACCAATTCAGTGCCAAAATTGCCAAGAATACGGCCACACAAAATCGTATTGCACACTTCCCAGCGTGTGCGTAATATGTGGCGATCTCCACCCCACAAACTTGTGCAAAAAAACTAAAGAGGATGCAAATGTTAAAAAATGCAGCAACTGCGGAGGCAACCATACAGCAAACTATAGAGGCTGTCCAATCTACAAATCCTTCAAAAGCAATGCTATTCCCAAAGCTGATGTTTTCCCTCCAAAACAGGATTTAAGAAAAATCCCAACAAATCCCTCACAATCCATTGTCCCTACTTATGTAAATCCCAATATAAATCAAGGCGTTTCCTACGCCAGTGCTTTAAAAGGACAAAACTCTGTCCCCGAGTTCACGCAACCTGCTCCTCCTAGCAGTTCTCTCGAACAAACTCTGCAAGTGTTTATACAAAATATGTCACAATTTATGTCTGGTATGCAAAATATGATGCAAGAAATGATTAAAAATCAAAGTCTTTTACTGCAACATCTCATGTCTAAACCATGAATGGTTTAAAAATATCATTTTGGAATGCAAACGGCCTGTGTCTTCACAAACTAGAACTTCTCGAGTTCTTGAAAGAGTCCAGCATTGACGTTATGCTAATTTCTGAAACTCACTTCACCGAAAAACACTTTTTCAATCTTCCGGGATATAGACTCTATGACACAAAGCATCCAAGCGGAAACGCTAGAGGTGGTTCCGCTATTCTCATAAAAAGCCGAATAAAGCATTATGCTCTACAGAATTATTGCACAGAATACATTCAAGCTACAAGTATTTCTCTCGATGAATACTTAAAAGGCCTAACATTAACAGCTATATACTGCCCGCCCAGACACAAAATAACTGAGCAACAATTCCAGACTTTTTTCAATTCTCTTGGATCAAAGTTTCTCGTTGCCGGCGACTTCAACGCCAAACATACATACTGGGGCTCTCGGCTTATATCACCAAAGGGCAGGCTCCTGTTGAACACTGTCAACAGCCTCGGCCTTGACGTTGTCTCCTCTGGCACTCCAACTTACTGGCCAACTGACAGCCGAAAAACTCCCGACGTCATTGACTTTGCAGTATTTAAAACTGTAAGAAGGAGCCAATTGACTATAGAATCTTCTCTAGATCTCTCATCAGACCATACGCCTACTATTATCACAATAAAGTACATCCCAAGCTCTGAGGTCAACCCACCAGATAAATTGACTAGTAAACTCACAAACTGGCTCAAATATCGGAAGTATATAAGCTCTCACATTAACCCTAAAGTGTCACTAAAAACGAAAAACGAAATAAACACAGCTGTTAGTAAATTCACACTTTTGCTTTCCAAAGCAGCTGCAGCGGCCACTCCCTCCCAAATCCAAAATAGCTCAACCCGAAGCTATACAAAATGTACTCCAAAACATATAGAGCAGCTTCTAAAAAATAAAAGAAAAATACGTCATGAATGGCAAAATCACAGATCGCCCACCTTGAAAAAACAGTTAAAAGATATCACTCGAAATCTACAAAAACAGCTTAAATGGAAATCCGAAAGAGACTTTCAACAACTCGTTGAACATCTCGCACCCACAAAATCAACAAATTACTCTCTCTGGCGAGCTGCTAAAAATATGAAAAAACCGGTACTGGCAGAACTCCCATACGGCTGCCAAACGGAAATTGGGCCAGAAGCGATTCAGAAAAAGGTGCTGCTTTTGCCAACCACCTAAAAACCGTATTCACCCCGAACGAAACAACTGGTGATATCCCATTACCAACAATAATCCGACTCAATAACACCTGTACAGTCGCGATGAAAAAAAAATGAACTAATGGAGGCAATAAATAAAGGCCTGAACCAAAAAAAAGCACCAGGATCGGACTTGATAACGGCCACAATGATAAAAGAACTGCCATCAGTTGCAATAACCCATTTATTGCACATATTTAATGCAATCCTTAGAACATGTCACTACCCAGATGATTGGAAACTTTCTCAAGTTACAATGATTCCCAAACCTGGAAAAAATCCCAACAATGTGACTTCATACCGCCCCATAAGTTTGCTCTATGTATTATCGAAACTCTTCGAAAAACTTCTAATAAAACTGATTACACCCAAAATTACAGAAAAACAAGTGATTCCCGATCACCAGTTTGGCTTCCGCGAAAAGCATGGCACTATCGAACAAGTACACCGTATTGTAGACTCAATAAAAAGCACTTTCGAAAAGAAACAGTACTGCTCCGCTGTTTTTCTCGATATTACCCAGGCCTTCGATAAAGTCTGGCACGAAGGACTTATTTTCAAATTACAGCATATTCTCCCCGCTAATATGCACTGCCTACTTAAAAACTATCTCACGAATAGAAAATTTGTAGTAAAATATAAAAGCTTTGTCTCCCAAAAATACGATATACTGGCCGGAGTACCACAAGGTAGTGTCCTCGCGCCCCTGCTTTATATTATATATACTGCAGATATGCCCAAAAGCGACAGAACTCTTTTATCGACTTTTGCTGACGACACTGCTATCCTGTGCTCCCACTCAAACCCAGACATGGCAACTCTTTACGTGCAAAAACATTTGGACTCTCTAAGCAATTGGCTATCACGATGGAAAATCAAAGTCAACGAATCCAAAAGCTGCCACTTAACCTTCACTCTAAGAAGGGGCACGTGTCCTGCTCTGAAGATAAACGGCCAAGTTGTGCCCGAAAGCACCGAAACAAAGTACCTTGGAATGCATCTTGATCGCCGTCTCACATGGCACAAGCACATCCAATCTAAAATCACTCAGATTAAGTTAAAACAGCTGGAGCTAAATTGGCTAATCGCAAGGGCATCAAAGCTTAATCTCACATATAAAGTCCAAATATACAAAAGTATAATAAAACCCATATGGACATATGGAATTGAACTCTGGGGTACAGCCTCTCCCTCTAATGTGGAAAAACTCCAGAGAGTCCAATCTAAAATCCTGCGACAAATTACCAGAGCCCCTTGGTTTATAAGAAATGCAAACATCCACAATGATTTGAATATCCCTGCAGTAAAAGACGAAATTCCGAAACTTACCTCGAAGTACAAGCAGAAGCTTATGTTTCATCCAAACATTCTAGCTAGAAATTTACTGAGACCTCTGAATCCCTCACGTCTTAAACGAAGCTAATATATATCTCATATATTAGATATGCTAACTCCACATTGCCTAAATCAATGGATGTAGGGCAATTTTTACATCTCATAGCATAGTTTAAGCCGAATTTTTCTTTTTTTTTAGAATTAAGTAGAATTATTGAATAATCATTGTTAGACCTAAGTTAATATTGGGTGATTCAAATGAATAAATGTACATTATAAAAAAAAAAAATTTTGTTGTACATTTTTAATCAGTTCGTTGTACTCTTCAGTTTGGAAATGTGTTGAATTTAAATCAACGAAAACCCCACTGTCATTATTCAAAGCGGACAAATCTTCGGTGTTTACCCTTGAAAGTGCATCAGGAACTATATTTAGACTTCCACGCCTGTGTTCAATTTTAAAAGAAAAACCTTGAAGTTTTAAAGACCATCGAGCTAATCTCGAATTCAAGTCTGTTTGCGACATTTTTGTGCTTGCTCATTCCAAGCGAATTTTCGATTTCCTTTAAACAAATCTGTTAATGAATTTTCGGTACCACCCTGACATACCTAAAAATCGTCTGAGCTGTTTTACAGATCGCGGAGTCGGAAAATCTGAAATGGCTGAAACTTTATCCGGATCTGTACGAATATTCCCATCCCCTACCACATGGCCTAAATAACGGACTTGACGAAGACAAAATTTACTTTTTCCCACATTTATTGTTAGTCCGGAGCAACGTAGTTGATGAGCAATTTCGCGAAGAACGTTTAAATGTTTTTGAAAACTATCAGAAATTATTAGTAAGTCATCCAGATATATAAATACTTCAGATCGGAGATGTGGTGGAACTACTTTATCCATTAGTCTCGAAATCGTTTGCGGCGTGTTACACAAACCAAATGGCATTACCTTATACTGGTACAACGGTCTGCCGGGTACAGTAAAGGCAGTTTTATCGCTGGATGCAGCATCCAAGGGAATTTGCCAGAAGGCATCCTTCAGATCTAAGCTCAAAATGAACTCAGCCTTAGGGAGCCTGCTCAAAATGCCATCGATATTTGGCAAAGGATATGCATATTCACTGTAACTGCATTTACCTTACGACTATCGAGACACAGTCGCACTTTATTTGACTTGCGAACAAGCACTATTGGTGAAGACCAGGCTGAATCTGACTCTTCCATAACATCCATTTCTAACATTCTGTCGATTTCGGTATAAATTAATTTTTTTATCGCTGGGGAAACTGGAAAATGGCGTTGTTTTATCGGTTTGGAACCACCAACATCGATAACGTGTGAGATTGTATTTGTTTTTCCAAGGCCTTCCTTGGCGAAAGAGGGAAATAAATCAACAACAACTTTAAGCTGCTGTTTTTGTATTACAGACAAAACATGTGAATTTGCATCATCACTGCACATATCAATTTCATTTATTAAACACGTTGGTAAAAGATCGAAAGACTTCCAAAAATCTATACCTAAATACAAATTTTGTGTTAAACTAGGGACAATAAAAATAGTAATAGGCTTCGAGATACCCTTAAACGATATTAATGTATCTACCTGTCGTAGAACAGATTGATTTTTGCCATCAGCTGTACGAACAGAAGATCGAATTTTTTTATATTCTGAATGTTTCGCTAAAAATTCAATTGCTACTTGCGCTCCAATGCAACTAATAGAGACACCTGTATCTAAAAGACCTACGATATTTTTATTAAAAATCTTGACTTCAACATAAGGTCGAATATCAGATGGTTTCTCAAAAATTGAGCTTAAAAATTTCTTTTTAGCCGATTTGACATTTTTCCAAAATAATCGCGCACGTTTCTGTGAACGAGTAAGGACATTTATAATAGAAGAATTTTAAAAAAAAAAGTTTTCTAACAGTGTTGTAATTCTCCAGGCGAACATGATACGGACTGATAGGATACAAGTTATGATTAATTATATTATTTGAATTTTTATTTGGATCTACAAGGCTTAAATTTGAACTTACTATTCGCACAGAAAAAAAAAGATAGGTTAATCTAACCAAAAAACGTTGTAAAAAAACAATTTTTTATTTTATATGGAAAACACAAACAACAACTACAATTGTTGTGGTTAATCTAATCGTCAAAAAATTGTTAAATGATTTGCCAGCATGGTCGTATTTCGGCATATGATTCGCAATGTCATCGCTCGATGCAGAAATGCAATCATGCCGCAAATATTTCATAATTCTGAAACAGCATGACAGCATACAAGAGAGAAAAATTATTATATATGGCAGTCTCGTTTACGCTCTCAAAGCAACAAGTGCTGCATAATATATGAATAATTTATATTCAACACTTGACTCATGAAGTACTTGGTTCCATTAGTATGCGATACTATTATTGGTATTTTAGGGAAGTTTGTATGATAATTGTTGGGTCGTAATAATAAAAACGTCTTAGAGCAATTGCTACGTGCATTTACTTTACTCAGAGATTTTACTTCAAATCAAAATTGAATGAAAATTATCGTAAAAAGTATTAAGTATTCACAAGAAAGTATCCGGTTGTATCGAATACAAAAAAAATCGAATTTTCGCAGCACTAGAAGATGGCGTCGAATTTGTTTACATTTTACATTTTTGATATTTCGAAAACAATTTTTAAAATCAAATTATGACTACGTTATAATTAATTATTAACAAATATTGTGATTTTACGATTTTAAAAATTGTGCAGAATGTTTTTCAACTCGTTTTTTCCCGGGAAAACATTAATTTCAATATTACAATATAATTGTAAACTTAATGAAATATTAAAATATGGAGTTTTGTGGAAGCGCTTTAGTTCTAAGTAATGAATATTATATATATTCGCAGTAGAAATGATGTTGCCCGACAAATTTGTGTACGAAATGTAAATTATCTCGTTTTTTAAAGGGTTGGGCTTACATTAAATTAATTTAAGCTTCATAAATATATTTCAATACAACACATCTACAGAAATACCAAACACATCAGCTATCTTTTTCTTGCATTCTTTTTCTAATATGTATCTATTTATTTTTTCGCTCAATTGGATAATTGCTTTCTCTGTCTTCCATAAAGTAATATACGAACAATTTTTAATTGTACGCCAACAAAGTTTCACTGTACGCGAACAACTTTGAGTCGGTTCCATTTATATCGTTTCTTTTTTGGTTAGATTTACCTACTTTTTTTTTTGTGGGCGGTATTGGTTGTTTGGGTCCTGTTTGAATTCATTATTGGTTTGCGTGCACCCGTCTGTGCACTGTGGCTTCGGTTTTTTGACAAACCGCAGTTCTTACAATTTGGTTTGTATACATTCGGTACACCACAACCATAGCAGAAAACTTTCCGGTCCGCTAAACAGTCTTGGTATCTATGACCAATCTTTTCACAATTCCAACAATTAAGAGAAATTGCTGCAACATCATCATTGATACTACTACTGTCACAGTCTACGACATCAAATTCATTAGTAACAAAACCACTCTCACTAACTTCGGCTAAACACTTACGCACTTGCTCTCTTAGCTTAAAAACATTATTTTTATTTTTCATATCCTGAAGGAAAATTTCTCTTCTCCTACAAACATCTCTCAATTGTGACAATGATTAACAAATGGTTGATTGAAATTATTATTATCGGATCGATTTCGAAAATCGGAATTATCGTTATCGACGATATTTGCATTCGACGCAGACGGTATTCCTAACAATTGTTCTAACGTTTGATTTTCAATTGTTGTCACACGTTGTGATTGTGAAAATTGTTGAGACATATTAACTTCATTTGTTGTAACCGGTTGAGTCTGAGAAATATTTCGTACATTTAGGCGACTAAACCCGTTTTCGTTATTCGTTTCTATGAGCCTAGTCAACTGTTGACTAAGTTCTGATAACATGTCTGCTTGACGTGCACCTACAGCTGCTGTTACCAAATTCCTAATCATATCTCAATGCTCAGTAGGAGACTGTAGAGATACATTAGAAGCTAACTGAACTGAACCGCTTGCGGCTGATGCTATTTGTTCGGTATTTGAATCGGAAAATTGAGTTAAATTTATCGATTGATTTTGGGTATTTAAACGTGTCTGATACCCATAATCAGTTGATTTTGATTTCTTGGAAGTAGAGGCTTACTTTGGATCTAGAGGAGACAATTCAATATTACAAGTAGGACAATCTTGTCTTGTTGTTAGATGGCGAGCTAAACATGCCTTGTGAAACATATGACCACACGGTGTTTTTTTTAAATGTGCAACTACACTAATTGCATTATTGCAAAGGTTGCATACTGCCGGTGTCGACTCGGCAAACGTGAGATCTTCATTGCTGTGACGAAGAGACATATTAAAATGACAATCGTAACCCAAAACAAAAATTAGAAAGGCAAAAAAAATTTTAAATAAATCAATTAAATTTTTTTTTAAATATCAAAAATATTTGTGTATATTATCAAAAATAATATTCTCCAAAATTTAAAAAAAAAAATTTACAAAAATAATAAATAAAAAAAAAAATATCAATTAAAAATTAATAAAACGATATAGGCGGAAAATTTTTAGCGAAAATAAACTCTTTTCCTAAAGACAACCTGTTCTGAGTTTAAAAAAAAAAATTTCGATTACGTCGGTTAGATATTTAATCATGAAAATATCTACAATTCCAAACGCATCTATGTATGTAGGGTAAAGATTCTATGAATGCCTCAGTATCGCGGATAGATTTAGCTCAAAAAGTTATCCAAAAACTATTTCCAGCTAATACTAAAACAACCAACAAAAATTACAAAAGTTTTAAGTAGCACTGGTTAAGTTATCTTTAAAATGCCTGTCATTAGCAAATGCACTACTGCATATTTAGCTAATACAATTCGAATGCATCAAATGAAAACTCATAAAAACAAAAATAATAAGATTAGAAAAGAATGAAAAGAAACGAAAAGTACGTTGTCAAACCCCATAATACTATTATGAAAAGTTATAAACTGTAAACAAAAGATGTTAATAGTAGTTTATTAAATTTGAGGTTTGCCCCACACGTTGGGCGCCATTTTTAATGTAATGAAAAACCTAAATAGCTCCACGTCGTTCATCAATTTAATTCAAAATTGACAATCGAAGGAACCTATCTCTTGAACTTGTAGTATACGAAGAAGATGTTAAGCAGTCGATATGTGTGTAGCGGAAACGGATGCACGCGCTGGCTCCAGCTTTTGCTCGTCGGTGGGGTGGAGTCTTGTTTCCCTACATCCTGTTGAGAAGCTGCACTACCAAGTTCGTACTGTTCAGACATAGTACATATATCGCGTGCGGTAGAGGATAGAAGAGAGAAAGGACAAAATACCCTGATAGATCGGACAAGGACAAAAAGAATATAGAATAACTCAGGAATAAGAATGCTTATGGATAAGAACGACTAATTGTGCATAGCTGGTACATACAACAATCTTAGCCTTAGCCCACCCAACCATAACCATTTAAAAATAATCCATGAAATCTATTAATAAATGATCCCTTATACACTTGTCAACAGGAGCACCGACATTGTCGAAATCAAAACCAAATATTATTTTATCCTGACATTATTATAGCGATAAATTTATTAAAAAAGAAAAACCAAAATAAATTCATTAGAAAATGTATACCTATACTTGAGTACATCAACTCAAGAAAGGTTGAAATAATTCAAAACAAAAATAAACTAATAATAATCATTTTCACGATTCATTATTTATATATTAAGTTAATTTTAAGAAAAATATACTTAAATCAAAATATTTTATTTATTCCCGGTTGAATTCAAAACAAACATTTTTTTTTTCATCAAAATTATTTAAAACTTATTTAATTTGCATTCTTAGCATTTTCAGTCAATTAATCACTTCTCATTTTTCACTGTTAAATTTAATCAATACAAAGAACCAACACACATTTTTGTTCAAAACAAATTATAAAATCAAAGCGTATTTATAATTTAGGTAGCGACCAAAAGTGTGAGATGGTAACCCTAAATCGTTTGGTTATATTTGCAAGCGAGAGATTAACAAGTATGACTTACAAATTGTTTTTGGTGGCTCCCTCGACGAAAGATCTTTCGTAGACGTGCTCTCCCATGAAGATTTACGGCGAAAAATTAGGCTGTAAGAAAATGCACTAAGACGAAATTGCTAAAATAACATGCTAACACCATGTTAAGGAATTCGCTTTGAACCCACTAAGAATATTTTAGAAAATAACCAGCTATTATAAGCTTTAGCATTTAAATAAGTATAATTATTTAAATTTACTTAACTTTTTTTTCTTTTTTTACACTTACAAAACTATTTTAGCTTACGAAAGAAGAAAGAAAGAGAAATTAGCAAGGTTGCATACATAATCATGTTATGTTATTAATAGAGCGAATGATCATTAAGAACTAATGCACTGTTATTAACAGGGAAATTATCTCTTCAGTAAATTAACGGAATAAAAGAATGTTAAGCTAAGCTATTTTTTTAACATAAACGGTTAAGCGTAACATGACTTTTTCTTTCTTCTTTACATTAATTACACCAGGTATCAAAATTTAACTTTTTCTAATCCTTTTAAATCACTTATTAATTAATTTTTCTTTTTTTTTTTCATTAATTAAATTTTCAATTTTAGATTATAACTATGTATGACTATATCAAATTTTTCAATTTTTATTTTAGAATTATTCAAGTTATTTTTTTCCTCTTCGTTTCACAGATTAAAATTTGCAGATTTCTTGCACAGACTGACAAAATATTGTGTCTTGCGGGTTTTTTTTTCTTTAAAAATGGTTATTACCACGACATTTCAACATTTGCACTTTTAACATATTTATTTAAGAATTTTTTTTTACCATATAAAAAAAATCACTGGGCGACGAGATGGGTTTTTTTTTCCTACGTCCGTGCGGCTTGAAAATTTCCGATAACTAATTTGCGTCCATCTGCGACTGTACTTAGTTAAGTTAGGCTTTGGCTTTTGTCATTTTTCCTTTACGCTCGTTCACGATTTTCATTTGTAGCAACAAATATAAGGTGCCAAATCTATGAGCATATTAATAAATCAAAATATGAATTTGATAAAAGAGACTATATAAAAAAAAAGAAATTACCCTTTTGGAGGAGATGGCACCAAGAATATATTACTAGCTTGATCCAACAAATTGAGAGTAATTCTCGCAAAGTAATGCTCCATGCAAAAATGTTTAATAATAGATTTGGATTTTTCTATTTTTTGGTTGGAAATTTAATCGTATGTGGAAATTTTTGTGTCTAAAACAAAAAGTAGAAAAAAAAGGTTTTTTAGCATTGCGCTTGAAAAAATGTGAATAAATTCACGAAAAATTTGGGAATTAAAGTTACAAAATTATAATAAAATACTCACTTGAATATATGTATCACACAAAAAAATTTAGCACTCTAGTATTTTTTTGCATTCTATTCAAAAAATGTTGCGCTTGCGCTTAAAAATTGAACTTTATATTTCGGCGGCTGGATTCGAAAAGACCGATATGATTTTCTTGAAATTTAAGAAAGGCTCGGGTATTAGGAATGATTTCGCATAATTAGAAAAACTAACGCAATTTTTCCAACTTCGTTAAGCCATAGCCATTGAAAATCATATAGCAATTTTACGCTTATTAAACACAGCGGCAGCCAACAGCGACTAGATAGGTTAAATTCACATATAGATGGCGTGATACCGGAAATATCCAAATTCAAATAAAAGGTTTAAAAAAATTTTCGCTGCTACAAGCGCCATTACAAATTCCCCCCACCAAAATCAGATTTGGGGTGAGAAGCAGAACAAAACTGATACCGCTTGTATCGAAATAATCAAAATAATTAAATGGAAATGGACAAAAAAATCTAATTTAAATTTACTGTCGAATATCCTTAGCGTGATACGAGCCTTTGAGTCGTCCTTGCATAATAACAATTTCCCTTTTTAGCTCGTACTCGTGCCTTCACAAATGTCGGAGCCAATTTTGCATTATATCCCTGTTCAAAATTGCTTTGTTTAAAATTTCTTCGATATATTTCCTGACATCATATGACACTATTCTTGATCGTAGGTTGTAAGCTCGCTCGTTTCGTTCTTGTTGTTTTCTCATCACATCACCTGCTCTGTTTCTAATGATTTCAAATGAGTCATTTCTATCAAAACGCACGGATCTATCTTCTAACATATCCAATTTACGAAGCAAAACGTATGTGTTACCATTGGTAATCATGTTTTGACCAAAAGCCATATAATAGGGCGAAGTACCTATTGCAGTGTGTGTTGCTGATCGCAAGGCGCAACAGATGCTACTGAGATTCGCATCCCAGTCCTTCTGATCCGGTTTTACATAAGCCTTGATAGCAGAAATTATAGAACGATTAACTCTTTCCGAGGCATTTGCATGTGGCGCATGTACTGCTGTATACACATGTTTGACATCATAACGTTTCAAAAGATTATTGAATTAATTCGATTTGAATTGAGAGCCATTGTCAGAGACAATGATCTCAGGAACTCCATACGTATGGAAAATTTCTTCTTCGAGATATTTAATAGGGATGTGACGGATGTGAGTTTTGCGGAGGCGGGTGCGGATGCGGAGCTGTAAAAAGCCTCGTTGCGGATGCGGAGCCGGGTGCGTATGCGGGTGTTTTCAACAAATTTTTCTAAAAAATTTAATTTTTTGCGCTTTTTTTAATTTTTGTGTTGGGTATTTTGACGTTCTGAAACTGAATGTGACAAAATTTTGCACAGATCGCCTATAGTCTGAGAAAAAACCAAAAACACAGTAAAAAAATTTTCAGAAAAGTGCAAAAAGCTATAAGTTGAAAAGATCCGCATACATGCGGATGTCATGTCGCGGATGCGAATGCGGATGTTTTAAATGTGTGATTTGCGGGTGTCTATGCGGATGTCAATTAAGTGCGGATGCTCCGCGGATGCGGAGGCGGATGCGGAGGCGGATGCGGAGCTCCGTCACATCCCTAATATTTAATGACTACATCAGATGTAAATTTTTTTACTGCTTTGAGAAAAGGAAACTTAGAAAAATGATCTAAAATAAAAATTCCGATATATCCTGAACGAGAACGAGGATACGGCCCTAAAAAGTCTACATATAATTTCTGGAAAAATCTTTGTGTTGATGTTGTTTTGCCCATCGGAGGACGTAAAACTTGATTTGGATGCTTAGTGCATTTACAAACTTCGCATGCATTTATATACCTTTTGACATCGTTTACCAAATTTGGCCAAAAATAAAACCTGCGAATTCTTTCCAAAGTTTTATTGATTCCACCATGTGACGATAAATGGTCATCATGTGCTTTTGCGAGGATTTCAGGCACCATACTTTTTGGTATCCATAATTTCCAACATAAATCATCGTGAAGTTGGTCTCCTGTTGCGTGTTCAGTACGTCTGTATAAGTAATTGTCAATAACCCTAAGATCTGGAAATTTACCTTCATTTTGTTGTACTAGCCGCGAATTCTCTTCTGATGTGGTCGCAAAATTTTCCGCTCCACACAAAAGAAAAAATAAACTCGAAAGTGTTTCCCAAATCAAATACAAACTCCGCGAAAAAAGAAAATAAAGTGATCGCCACTTTTTACACGCAGTCGGCATCGTCGGAGCCGCTGCAAAACACTAAAAAAAAACAATTATAAATATAAATTATTTCTGCAAAAAATGAGAATAAAGCATTCCCCGAAAAAATCGAGCGCGTCTCTCACGCCGTTTTCTGCTTCCCGCTCAGACGAAAGCGAAACAGAAGAAAGTGCGACACAATTAAAACAACAACAAGAAAGTGCGAGAACGGCGAAAATTCATGTGTCCCCGCTTGCCCCCAATAGCGATGACGCTCTTCGTCCATCATTGCAGAATGCAACGCTCTCTAAGCATTCTGTATCGCTAATGTTACCAACTACTCCCGTTCAATATCCCGCATTGATGACATCACACGCTGAATCTCTCACGCCTGCTCTAACATGGAGTCAAGAGTGTGTTACTCCAAACACACACACAGGTAACTCTGTTTCGCCTTTTGTTCTAGAAATCCCATTTCATCACAGCATGCAAATTCCCTTTTGCGTTACTCCCGCTCAGAACTTAAATGAGCAAAAAAAATTTGTCGATAAGTTAAAAACAACAAAACTTCAAAGTAGCTCTATCTCTAGAGAGCAAAATATAAAGGCAACGGCAGCGCAGACAGGCATTGACGCCTACTTCAAACGAAGAGGTTCTCCTCCTGGAAATGTGAAATCTTCTAAAATGCAAAAGACTAATCCCAAAAAGTCTATTGAGTTAGGGCACAACCGATTTGCCATTCTGGCCGAATCCACAAGTTCGGAACCGATTCCGAAATTCCAAAAACCCCCACCAATTTACTTACGTGAAAAAAACTCAAATTCCCTAATAAAAACAATTTCTCAAATAATTGGTGATCACACATTTCATGTAATCCCTATTCTTAAGGGAAGAATCCATGAGACTAAAATTCAAATCTATAACGAGGCAAATTATAGAAAAATTATCGAATCCCTCGATAAATCAAAAAAGAGCTATTACACATATCAGCTCAAAAGCTCTAAAGGTCTCTCCGTTGTCATAAAAGGCATTGACTCGTTTGTTGAATGCAATGAAATCAAAAGCGCTTTAATCGAAGAGCGCTTCCACGTTAAATCTGTTTTTAACATACAAAATCGAGATAAAATTCCCCAACCACTATTCCGAGTGGAACTGGAATTTGATCCGAAGTCCCTAAAAAAGGGGGAATCTCACCCAATTTACTCACTGCGGTATCTCCTCCATCGCAAAATTACAGTGGAAGAGCCTCATAAGCGCCGAGGACCAATTCAGTGCCAAAATTGCCAAGAATACGGCCACACAAAATCGTATTGCACACTTCCCAGCGTGTGCGTAATATGTGGCGATCTCCACCCCACAAACTTGTGCAAAAAAACTAAAGAGGATGCAAATGTTAAAAAATGCAGCAACTGCGGAGGCAACCATACAGCAAACTATAGAGGCTGTCCAATCTACAAATCCTTCAAAAGCAATGCTATTCCCAAAGCTGATGTTTTCCCTCCAAAACAGGATTTAAGAAAAATCCCAACAAATCCCTCACAATCCATTGTCCCTACTTATGTAAATCCCAATATAAATCAAGGCGTTTCCTACGCCAGTGCTTTAAAAGGACAAAACTCTGTCCCCGAGTTCACGCAACCTGCTCCTCCTAGCAGTTCTCTCGAACAAACTCTGCAAGTGTTTATACAAAATATGTCACAATTTATGTCTGGTATGCAAAATATGATGCAAGAAATGATTAAAAATCAAAGTCTTTTACTGCAACATCTCATGTCTAAACCATGAATGGTTTAAAAATATCATTTTGGAATGCAAACGGCCTGTGTCTTCACAAACTAGAACTTCTCGAGTTCTTGAAAGAGTCCAGCATTGACGTTATGCTAATTTCTGAAACTCACTTCACCGAAAAACACTTTTTCAATCTTCCGGGATATAGACTCTATGACACAAAGCATCCAAGCGGAAACGCTAGAGGTGGTTCCGCTATTCTCATAAAAAGCCGAATAAAGCATTATGCTCTACAGAATTATTGCACAGAATACATTCAAGCTACAAGTATTTCTCTCGATGAATACTTAAAAGGCCTAACATTAACAGCTATATACTGCCCGCCCAGACACAAAATAACTGAGCAACAATTCCAGACTTTTTTCAATTCTCTTGGATCAAAGTTTCTCGTTGCCGGCGACTTCAACGCCAAACATACATACTGGGGCTCTCGGCTTATATCACCAAAGGGCAGGCTCCTGTTGAACACTGTCAACAGCCTCGGCCTTGACGTTGTCTCCTCTGGCACTCCAACTTACTGGCCAACTGACAGCCGAAAAACTCCCGACGTCATTGACTTTGCAGTATTTAAAACTGTAAGAAGGAGCCAATTGACTATAGAATCTTCTCTAGATCTCTCATCAGACCATACGCCTACTATTATCACAATAAAGTACATCCCAAGCTCTGAGGTCAACCCACCAGATAAATTGACTAGTAAACTCACAAACTGGCTCAAATATCGGAAGTATATAAGCTCTCACATTAACCCTAAAGTGTCACTAAAAACGAAAAACGAAATAAACACAGCTGTTAGTAAATTCACACTTTTGCTTTCCAAAGCAGCTGCAGCGGCCACTCCCTCCCAAATCCAAAATAGCTCAACCCGAAGCTATACAAAATGTACTCCAAAACATATAGAGCAGCTTCTAAAAAATAAAAGAAAAATACGTCATGAATGGCAAAATCACAGATCGCCCACCTTGAAAAAACAGTTAAAAGATATCACTCGAAATCTACAAAAACAGCTTAAATGGAAATCCGAAAGAGACTTTCAACAACTCGTTGAACATCTCGCACCCACAAAATCAACAAATTACTCTCTCTGGCGAGCTGCTAAAAATATGAAAAAACCGGTACTGGCAGAACTCCCATACGGCTGCCAAACGGAAATTGGGCCAGAAGCGATTCAGAAAAAGGTGTTGCTTTTGCCAACCACCTAAAAACCGTATTCACCCCGAACGAAACAACTGGTGATATCCCATTACCAACAATAATCCGACTCAATAACACCTGTACAGTCGCGATGAAAAAAAATGAACTAATGGAGGCAATAAATAAAGGCCTGAACCAAAAAAAAGCACCAGGATCGGACTTGATAACGGCCACAATGATAAAAGAACTGCCATCAGTTGCAATAACCCATTTATTGCACATATTTAATGCAATCCTTAGAACATGTCACTACCCAGATGATTGGAAACTTTCTCAAGTTACAATGATTCCCAAACCTGGAAAAAATCCCAACAATGTGACTTCATACCGCCCCATAAGTTTGCTCTCTGTGTTATCGAAACTCTTCGAAAAACTTCTAATAAAACTGATTACACCCAAAATTACAGAAAAACAAGTGATTCCCGATCACCAGTTTGGCTTCCGCGAAAAGCATGGCACTATCGAACAAGTACACCGTATTGTAGACTCAATAAAAAGCACTTTCGAAAACAAACAGTACTGCTCCGCTGTTTTTCTCGATATTACCCAGGCCTTCGATAAAGTCTGGCACGAAGGACTTATTTTCAAATTACAGCATATTCTCCCCGCTAATATGCACTGCCTACTTAAAAACTATCTCACGAATAGAAAATTTGTAGTAAAATATAAAAGCTTTGTCTCCCAAAAATACGATATACTGGCCGGAGTACCACAAGGTAGTGTCCTCGCGCCCCTGCTTTATATTATATATACTGCAGATATGCCCAAAAGCGACAGAACTCTTTTATCGACTTTTGCTGACGACACTGCTATCCTGTGCTCCCACTCAAACCCAGACATGGCAACTCTTTACGTGCAAAAACATTTGGACTCTCTAAGCAATTGGCTATCACGATGGAAAATCAAAGTCAACGAATCCAAAAGCTGCCACTTAACCTTCACTCTAAGAAGGGGCACGTGTCCTGCTCTGAAGATAAACGGCCAAGTTGTGCCCGAAAGCACCGAAACAAAGTACCTTGGAATGCATCTTGATCGCCGTCTCACATGGCACAAGCACATCCAATCTAAAATCACTCAGATTAAGTTAAAACAGCTGGAGCTAAATTGGCTAATCGCAAGGGCATCAAAGCTTAATCTCACATATAAAGTCCAAATATACAAAAGTATAATAAAACCCATATGGACATATGGAATTGAACTCTGGGGTACAGCCTCTCCCTCTAATGTGGAAAAACTCCAGAGAGTCCAATCTAAAATCCTGCGACAAATTACCAGAGCCCCTTGGTTTATAAGAAATGCAAACATCCACAATGATTTGAATATCCCTGCAGTAAAAGACGAAATTCCGAAACTTACCTCGAAGTACAAGCAGAAGCTTATGTTTCATCCAAACATTCTAGCTAGAAATTTACTGAGACCTCTGAATCCCTCACGTCTTAAACGAAGCTAATATATATCTCATATATTAGATATGCTAACTCCACATTGCCTAAATCAATGGATGTAGGGCAATTTTTACATCTCATAGCATAGTTTAAGCCGAATTTTTCTTTTTTTTTAGAATTAAGTAGAATTATTGAATAATCATTGTTAGACCTAAGTTAATATTGGGTGATTCAAATGAATAAATGTACATTATAAAAAAAAAAAAAAAAAAATTTTGTTGTACATTTTTAATCAGTTCGTTGTACTCTTCAGTTTGGAAATGTGTTGAATTTAAATCAACGAAAACCCCACTGTCATTATTCAAAGCGGACAAATCTTCGGTGTTTACCCTTGAAAGTGCATCAGGAACTATATTTAGACTTCCACGCCTGTGTTCAATTTTAAAAGAAAAACCTTGAAGTTTTAAAGACCATCGAGCTAATCGCGAATTCAAGTCTGTTTGCGACATTTTTGTGCTTGCTCATTCCAAGCGAATTTTCGATTTCCTTTAAACAAATCTGTTAATGAATTTTCGGTACCACCCTGACATACCTAAAAATCGTCTGAGCTGTTTTACAGATCGCGGAGTCGGAAAATCTGAAATGGCTGAAACTTTATCCGGATCTGTACGAATATTCCCATCCCCTACCACATGGCCTAAATAACGGACTTGACGAAGACAAAATTTACTTTTTCCCACATTTATTGTTAGTCCGGAGCAACGTAGTTGATGAGCAATTTCGCGAAGAACGTTTAAATGTTTTTGAAAACTATCAGAAATTATTAGTAAGTCATCCAGATATATAAATACTTCAGATCGGAGATGTGGTGGAACTACTTTATCCATTAGTCTCGAAATCGTTTGCGGCGTGTTACACAAACCAAATGGCATTACCTTATACTGGTACAACGGTCTGCCGGGTACAGTAAAGGCAGTTTTATCGCTGGATGCAGCATCCAAGGGAATTTGCCAGAAGGCATCCTTCAGATCTAAGCTCAAAATGAACTCAGCCTTAGGGAGCCTGCTCAAAATGCCATCGATATTTGGCAAAGGATATGCATATTCACTGTAACTGCATTTACCTTACGACTATCGAGACACAGTCGCACTTTATTTGACTTGCGAACAAGCACTATTGGTGAAGACCAGGCTGAATCTGACTCTTCCATAACATCCATTTCTAACATTCTGTCGATTTCGGTATAAATTAATTTTTCTATCGCTGGGGAAACTGGAAAATGGCGTTGTTTTATCGGTTTGGAACCACCAACATCGATAACGTGTGAGATTGTATTTGTTTTTCCAAGGCCTTCCTTGGCGAAAGAGGGAAATAAATCAACAACAACTTTAAGCTGCTGTTTTTGTATTACAGACAAAACATGTGAATTTGCATCATCACTGCACATATCAATTTCATTTATTAAACACGTTGGTAAAAGATCGAAAGACTTCCAAAAATCTATACCTAAATACAAATTTTGTGTTAAACTAGGGACAATAAAAATAGTAATAGGCTTCGAGATACCCTTAAACGATATTAATGTATCTACCTGTCGTAGAACAGATTGATTTTTGCCATCAGCTGTACGAACAGAAGATCGAATTTTTTTATATTCTGAATGTTTCGCTAAAAATTCAATTGCTACTTGCGCTCCAATGCAACTAATAGAGACACCTGTATCTAAAAGACCTACGATATTTTTATTAAAAATCTTGACTTCAACATAAGGTCGAATATCAGATGGTTTCTCAAAAATTGAGCTTAAAAATTTCTTTTTAGCCGATTTGACATTTTTCCAAAATAATAGCGCACGTTTCTGTGAACGAGTAAGGACATTTATAATAGAAGAATTTTCAAAAATAAGTTTTCTAACAGTATTGTAATTCTAAAGGCGAACATGATACGGACTGATAGGATACAAGTTATGATTAATTATATTTTTTGAATTTTTATTTGGATCTACAAGGCTTAAATTTGAACTTACTATTCGCACAGAAAAAAAAAGATAGGTTAATCTAACCAAAAAACGTTGTAAAAAAACAATTTTTTATTTTATATGGAAAACACAAACAACAACTACAATTGTTGTGGTTAATCTAATCGTCAAAAAATTGTTAAATGATTTGCCAACATGGTCGTATTTCGTCATATGATTCGCAATGTCATCGCTCGATGCAGAAATGCAACCATGCCGCAAATATTTCATAATTCTGAAACAGCATGACAGCATACAAGAGAGAAAAATTATTATATATGGCTGTCTCGTTTACGCTCTCAAAGCAACAAGTGCTGCATAATATATGAATAATTTATATTCAACACTTGACTCATGAAGTACTTGGTTCCATTAGTATGCGATACTATTATTGGTATTTTAGGGAAGTTTGTATGATAATTGTTGGGTCGTAATAATAAAAACGTCTTAGAGCAATTGCTACGTGCATTTACTTTACTCAGAGATTTTACTTCAAATCAAAATTGAATGAAAATTATCGTAAAAAGTATTAAGTATTCACAAGAAAGTATCCGATTGTATCGAATACAAAAAAAATCGAATTTTCGCAGCACTAGAAGATGGCGTCGAATTTGTTTACATTTTACATTTTTGATATTTCGAAAACAATTTTTAAAATCAAATTATGACTACGTTATAATTAATTATTAACAAATATTGTGATTTTACGATTTTAAAAATTGTGCAGAATGTTTTTCAACTCGTTTTTTCCCGGGAAAACATTAATTTCAATATTACAATATAATTGTAAACTTAATGAAATATTAAAATATGGCGTTTTGTGGAAGCGCGTTAGTTCTAAGTAATGAATATTATATATATTCGCAGTAGAAATGATGTTGCCCGACAAATTTGTGTACGAAATGTAAATTATCTCGTTTTTTAAAGTCTTGGGCTTACATCAAATTAATTTAAGCTTCATAAATATATTTCAATACAACACATCTACAGAAATACCAAACACATCAGCTATCATTTTCTTGCATTCTTTTTCTAATATGTATCTATTTATTTTTTCGCTCAATTGGATAATTGCTTTCTCTGTCTTCCATAAAGTAATATACGAACAATTTTTAATTGTACGCCAACAAAGTTTCACTGTACGCGAACAACTTTGAGTCGGTTCCATTTACAACGTTTCTTGGTTGCTGCATTTTTAATCGTCTTTTTTGGTTAGATTTACCTACTTTTTTTTTTGTGTGCGGTATAGGTTGTTTGGGTCCTGTTTGAATTCATTATTGGTTTGCGTGCACCCGTATGTGCACCGTGGCTTCGGTTTTTTGACAAACCGCAGTTCTTACAATTTGGTTTGTATACATTCGGTACACCACAACCATAGCAGAAAACTTTCCGGTCCGCTAAACAGTCTTGGTATCTATGACCAATCTTTTCACAATTCCAACAATTAAGATAAATTGCTGCAACATCATCATTGATCATGCTGTTGAAGACGATCTAATAGTATATATAATAGTTTCATAAAATGAATCAAAATTTTCATTCACTTTTTGTTTTCTATCTCGTATCATTTCTCTAATGTCCACATCAGTCCTTGAGTCCTTGTACTGTTTAACTTTTTAACTTTTCAGTTGAAAATTATTTGACCTACCTTCTTAGATTGAAAGGATACATTCGAATCCATTGCTGGTGTTCGAGAAGCGGAACTATTTTGATTAACAAATGGTTGATTGAAATTATTATTATCGGATCGATTTCGAAAATCGGAATTATCGTTATCGACGATATTTGCATTCGACGCAGACGGTATTCCTAACAATTGTTCTAACGTTTGATTTTCAATTGTTGTCACACGTTGTGATTGTGAAAATTGTTGAGACATATTAACTTCATTTGTTGTAACCGGTTGAGTCTGAGAAATATTTCGTACATTTAGGCGACTAAACCCGTTTTCGTTATTCGTTTCTATGAGCCTAGTCAACTGTTGACTAAGTTCTGATAACATGTCTGCTTGACGTGCACCTACAGCTGCTGTTACCAAATTCCTAATCATATCTCAATGCTCAGTAGGAGACTGTAGAGATACATTAGAAGCTAACTGAGCTGAACCGCTTGCGGCTGATGCTATTTGTTCGGTATTTGAATCGGAAAATTGAGTTAAATTTATCGATTGATTTTGGGTATTTAAACGTGTCTGATACCCATAATCAGTTGATTTTGATTTCTTGGAAGTAGAGGCTTACTTTGGATCTAGAGGAGACAATTCAATATTACAAGTAGGACAATCTTGTCTTGTTGTTAGATGGCGAGCTGAACATGCCTTGTGAAACATATGACCACACGGTGTTTTTTTTAAATGTGCAACTACACTAATTGCATTATTGCAAAGGTTGCATACTGCCGGTGTCGACTCGGCAAACGTGAGATCTGCATTGCTGTGACGAAGAGACATATTAAAATGACAATCGTAACCCAAAACAAAAATTAGAAAGGCAAAAAAAATTTTAAATAAATCAATTAAATTTTTTTTCAAATATCAAAAATATTTGTGTATATTATTCAAAAATAATATTCCCCAAAATTTCAAAAAAAAAATTTACAAAAATAAAAAATAAAAAAAAATATCAATTAGAAATTAATAAAACGATATAGGCGGAAAATATTTAGCGAAAATAAACTTTACGATATTATGTTTTGATTTCTTCTAATCGGCGGTTACTCGCTATGACCAGCTCTTTTCCTAAAGACAACCTGTTCTGAGTTTAAAAAAAAAGATATCGATTACGTCGGTTAGATATTTAATCATGAAAATATCTACAATTCCAAACGCATCTATGTATGTAGGGTAAAAATTCTATGAATGCCTCAGTATCGCGGATAGATTTAGCTCAAAAATTTATCCAAAAACTATTTCCAGCTAATACTAAAACAACCAACAAAAATTACAAAAGTTTTAAGTAGCACTGGTTAAGTTATCTTTAAAATGCCGGTCATTAGCAAATGCACTACTGCATATTTAGCTAATACAATTCGAATGCATCAAATGAAAACTCATAAAAACAAAAATAATAAGATTAGAAAAGAATGAAAAGAAACGAAAAGTACGTTGTCAAACCCCATAATACTATTATGAAAAGTTATAAACTGTAAACAAAAGATGTTAATAGTAGTTTATTAAATTTGAGGTTTGCCCCACACGTTGGGCGCCATTTTTAATGTAATGAAAAACCTAAATAGCTCCACGTCGTTCATCAATTTAATTCAAAATTGACAATCGAAGGAACCTATCTCTTGAACTTGTAGTATACGAAGAAGATGTTAAGCAGTCGATATGTGTGTAGCGGAAACGGATGCACGCGCTGGCTCCAGCTTTTGCTCGTCGGTGGGGTGGAGTCTTGTTTCCCTACATCCTGTTGAGAAGCTGCACTACCAAGTTCGTACTGTTCAGACATAGTACATATATCGCGTGCGGTAGAGGATAGAAGAGAGAAAGGACAAAATACCCTGATAGATCGGACAAGGACAAAAAGAATATAGAATAACTCAGGAATAAGAATGCTTATGGAAAAGAACGACTAATTGTACATAGCTGGTACATACAACAATCTTAGCCTTAGCCCACCCAACCATAACCATTTAAAAATAATCCATGAAATCTATTAATAAATGATCCCTTATACACTTGTCAACAGGAGCACCGACATTGTCGAAATCAAAACCAAATATTATTTTATCCTGACATTATTATAGCGATAAATTTATTAAAAAAGAAAAACCAAAATAAATTCATTAGAAAATGTATACCTATACTTGAGTACATCAACTCAAGAAAGGTTGAAATAATTCAAAACAAAAATAAACTAATAATAATCATTTTCACGATTCATTATTTATATATTAAGTTAATTTTAAGAAAAATATACTTAAATCAAAATATTTTATTTATTCCCGGTTGAATTCAAAACAAACATTTTTTTTTTCATCAAAATTATTTAAAACTTATTTAATTTGCATTCTTAGCATTTTCAGTCAATTAATCACTTCTCATTTTTCACTGTTAAATTTAATCAATACAAAGAACCAACACACATTTTTGTTCAAAACAAATTATAAAATCAAAGCGTATTTATAATTTAGGTAGCGACCAAAAGTGTGAGATGGTAACCCTAAATCGTTTGGTTATATTTGCAAGCGAGAGATTAACAAGTATGACTTACAAATTGTTTTTGGTGGCTCCCTCGACGAAAGATCTTTCGTAGACGTGCTCTCCCATGAAGATTTACGGCGAAAAATTAGGCTGTAAGAAAATGCACTAAGACGAAATTGCTAAAATAACATGCTAACACCATGTTAAGGAATTCGCTTTGAACCCACTAAGAATATTTTAGAAAATAACCAGCTATTATAAGCTTTAGCATTTAAATAAGTATAATTATTTAAATTTACTTAACTTTTTTTTCTTTTTTTACACTTACAAAACTATTTTAGCTTACGAAAGAAGAAAGAAAGAGAAATTAGCAAGGTTGCATACATAATCATGTTATGTTATTAATAGAGCGAATGATCATTAAGAACTAATGCACTGTTATTAACAGGGAAATTATCTCTTCAGTAAATTAACGGAATAAAAGAATGTTAAGCTAAGCTATTTTTTTAACATAAACGGTTAAGCGTAACATGACTTTTTCTTTCTTCTTTACATTAATTACACCAGGTATCAAAATTTAACTTTTTCTAATCCTTTTAAATCGCTTATTAATTAATTTTTCTTTTTTTTTTTTTCATTATTTAAATTTTCAATTTCAGATTATAACTATGTATGACTATATCAAATTTTTCAATTTTTAATTTAGCATTATTCAAGTTATTTTTTTCCTCTTCTTTTCACAGATTAAAATTTACAGATTTTTTGCACAGACTGACAAAATATTGTGTCTTGCGGGTTTTTTTCTTTAAAAATGGTTATTACCACGACATTGCAACATTTGCACTTTTAACATATTTTTTTAAGAATTTTTTTTTTACCATATAAACGTCGTCAGTTCAATCGGTTGTGCGAATAAAAAATCTGCTCTCATAAAATCAATTTTTTATATCGGAAGTTCTACTCTAAAAATATTGAAACAGCCCGAGGCTTCGTGCGATAGTACAGTGACGCGTTTGCATAGGGCTCGCGATCACTTGCTTGGACACTTTTGTGAAATTTAAAAACAAAACGAAAATTTTTGCCAAATAAAATCACAATTCGAATTCGCTTCATCAACAAAAACTTTATCCCGCGCAACATATCTGCTAAAACATTACACATTCTTTATAAACAAAATATAATCAGCTGATCCACTGACAGAAAAGTCAACACAGCGTTGACGTTAAAATTTCCCTCGGAAAAAATATCCAAAAAAACATCTGTTTGCAGCGATCAGCGAGTACACAAACCGCATCTATATCGCGCCCTATATGCGTCGCTTTTCTAATTAGGGTGGCCAGAACCTTAAAAACGCGAAATTAGTACCAGTGTGACCGCTCGTCATGCAACGTACCCCTCCGTCATCAGTAGACAGTGGACGAAATGGTACAGCTCATCAGCAGCTGCAACTACAACAACAACTTTTGCAACCCCTGCAGCAAAAGCTTCCACAGCAAGACGGTGCGCAGCAGCAGCTTCCACAACAACAACAACAACCTATTCAAATTCCCTCGCCAGATATACAGTGGAGTTCCCATAGCTATACTGCACACGCAAACACAGGTAACTCTGTATCGTCAATTTCTTACCCATTCCTGACTCAAGTGAGACGAATAGCGGATTTTCTTAAATCGCAAATCGCATAACAAAGGTCGCTACTCGCTCCATTATTACAGGTCAAAAGAGCAAAATGCCGACAGTGCAGACAGGAATCAACATTTACTTCGCAAAGCGAGTACTATCGTCCCCCACTAATGGGAATAGGCATTCCGCAAAAATTCAAAAAACGAATCCCGTTAAACCATCTCTCGAGCTTGGGCAAAATCGATATGCGATTCTTGCTGAAGAAAATGATTCGGATCCCAAGCCGAAATCGCAAAAACCCCCACATATCTACCTGCGTGAGCGAAACTCTAATTCGCTCATCAAAGATATAACTCAAAATATTGGTCCTAATAATTTCCACGTGATTTCTATTCTCAGGGGACAAGTACACGAAACAAAAATCCAAATTTACAGCGAATCCAATTATAGAAAAATTGTCAATCTCTTTGATAAACTCAAAAAGAGCTACTACACCTACCAGCTCAAATGTTCCAAAGGCCTCTCAGTCGTACTGAAAGGTATCGAGCCTTTCGTAGAATGCGACGAAATCAAAACTGCACTAAGCGATGAAGGCTTCCAAATAAAGTCCGTATTCAATATCCAAAATCAAAAAAAAATCCCACAACCAATTTTTCGTGTGGAACTAGAGTTCGACTCAAAATTGCTCAAAAAAGGTGAACCCCACCCGATATACTCACTAAGATATCTGCTACATCGCAAAATCACAATTGAAGTGCCTCACAAGCGCAGTGGACCGATTCAGTGTCATAACTGCCAAGAATACGGCCACACAAAGTCTTACTGCACACTTCCCAGCGTGTGCATAATTTGTGGAGACCTGCACGAAACAGGTTCGTGCACAAAAACAAAAGAGGATTCCACTATTAAAAATTGTAGTAATTGCGGTGGCAATCACACTGCTAACTATAGAGGCTGTGCAGTCTATCAAAGCTTCATAAAAAAGACGGAAAATGTGACGCAAAAACATGAAACATGTTAAGACACTGGCGCTTTTTAACGCCAGTGCCTTAAAAAGCGGTCACTCTGCCACTGTGCACGCGCAACCTGCTCCTCCTAGTAGTAGCCTTGAACAAACTCTACAAATATTCATGCAAAATATGTCTCAATTTATGTCTGGTATGCAAAATATGATGCAAGAAATGATAAAGAATCAAAGTCTTTTACTACAACATCTCATGTCTAAGCCATGAATGGATTAAAAATATCATTCTGGAATGCAAACGGCCTGTGTCATCACAAACTAGAACTTCTCGAGTTCTTGAAAGAGTCCAGCATAGACGTTGGTGACATAAGGTCTTCTAGCGGTGTGCTTGTGTACATACATTTTGAAGTTTTTAGATAATTTATGAAATACAAAAAGCAAAATAATTATAATACTTATAATAATTATGTCCTGGGGAATCGACGGTATATTTACTGTCTCGTTGATGGCGTTGTTGTTGACGGTCGTTTGTTGTTGTTGCGGCTTGCTCTGTGCTTTGCCCATTCTGACTGTTTATTTCTTTAGTTGTTCTACTAGTCGTTTCTTGTTGGCTTTATTGGTGTCTAATGTTATACATCTATGTATCTCGGCAACCTCTTGTCGATATCGTACTGCTTACTCCCACGAATTCTCCGTTTTGGTTTAATTGCCTCCAGGAAATTGCAATTCTGCTCCTGTTGTTTTTGGTTTCTGCTTTGGTATTCCTCTATGCTTACACTAGTTTACAAATAATTAATCTTTGTTTATAACATTGTGCAAACTATATTTTCTAAACTAATTTGGGGTCGCTGAACACGAAAATCACAATTATTTTTTGTATGCGTATTTTATTAATTAATATGTTTTTAATTACAGCAAGTTACATGAAATAGTTATAGTTTCCTTAGTCTGTCATGCTATGCGTATGACGCCAACTGTACAACTGAGATCTAATACAGCATGTTCCCTATGACAATGCAACCATCAACAATAATAATATTCACAATATGATTATATATTAGACTGAGCTCACTCCAAGTGGCATTACATGTCTCACGAAAAATTCTCCCAACAAATGAAGTAGACATTTTAAATTTCCACGCGTATACCAGGCGTGGACCACCATGTGCCAAATATCTAAAATATATAGTTATTAAAAAGAAATAGCGATTATTACATTTTTCAGGAATTACATTTACATCAGAGTTAAAGTCAAACGGCACTCCGCCAATAGTGGTTTTCGTAGGGAAAATTTTTGAATTCGGTGCCTAACAGAATTCAGTATAGCATTAAAATTCTCCAAATCCATTGTTGTTGCCTTGAAAAAAGGCTGCTGTAGCATATACTACGATTTGGAGCACTCTGCTTACACGCTTTTTATTAGGTTTTTGTCAATAAATAATGAAATTTTCCATTTTTTTTATTTTTCCGCCTTTTTTACTTCTGCTGTCAAAATTTGCATTTTACATTAGAATGCGATAGACGATGCGTGCGAGTTTTCGATTTCATTTCGAATGCGTCACGCATCGGACTCTAGCATTCATTGTACCCCAGGCTTCAGTGAAGAAAAAATCAAAATAGTACGATTTTGTATGGGAAACTTCGAAACTTTAAAATTTAATATCTCGGAAATTAGCCATTTCCGACTCAAAACTTTTGCAGATTCGGTCTAAGGGGGTCAAACCCTACTTTAAAAAAAACAACTTTTTTTTAAATCGAGTCATGGGTCCAACGCTTCACTTAAGCCAAGAATAGTTTCTATTTCGTTAACTTATTACGAGAGATGGGATTTGGAAAATAAATATCTGGATTTTTCCGTTTTCAACTGGACATTGAAAGACAATGTCGGATATTTTATTTTATTGGCATACATTTTAGAAATAGTAATTTAATAGTAACAGCAAATATTGCAAAGCGTAAAAGCTCAAAGAAATAGCTCAAGCTAGTTTACGTATTTAAGTGTTTTTCCCATAACCTAAATTGAAAAGGTTTTCCATCAAGACGCCATTTACAACCATATTCAAATTTGGTACATCTGTCGCTACAGGTAAAGTCTCAAACGCTGTCTAAAAGTGCATAGCAAAAGTTGTATATATTTGTATAATTTTCCCTCCCCAAAAACTAATTCTGAAACAGATCTGAAATTTTCATCATACGCGAAAAGCCACGCGACTTCATTGTTCCCCTCCATTTTGATTTAAAGACATCGGAGATGGAGAGTAGCGAGTGAGCCCACGGATCGGTGACCAGCGTCAGTGCCAGTAGCTTCTTGCCATTGGCACCGAAAGTGCACAAGGATTTAAGCAAATGAATATTAGTAGAAATTACTGATATTTGACATCCAGCTAAACTAAATTGAAATAGTACTTAGATTTTAAAACTAAGTTATTTGAACTTTACATTCCCATACATACTACTTATATTAATATTTTAGTATTTAGATTGAGTTGACTTAGAACCACTTATCCACTTGTTATTTGCATTGTTGAGGAGATAAAAATACCAACAACTTTCTGCGCACAAACCTAAGCAGAAACCCATAATGTGGTGAGTGTCAAAATAACAAACAAATGTAAAGAATTATAACATAAAACCATACAATCTATAATTTGAAAAAAGTTATAACAAGACAATCGCGAAATATCCATAATATAAAAAGTGCCTTATTTCTACGACCTTCTTGTATGAATGGTTAATAAAATCATGCTTTTATCATTATAAATTTGATGAGTTAAAGAAAATTGCATACAAAAGGGTCCAAAAATGTGCCAAATAACATAAACAAAGTTATTGTTTTAACACTTACTGTATTTCTATTAAATATCATATGATTTAAAATAACTGAATTTCTATACCATGCAAATTTAAATGCTATCCTAGTTATATACTCAAATTGATCTAATTAATTACATTCAAAAAATTGTCTCAACATTGATAAGCTAATTTTTAAATGATTTCTTTTTAAATTTAAATATCATTAGTACTATTTAAATTTTGAAATGTTATGGTAACCCTAATTTTGTTATCAATATCAAGTGTTTACCTTTGTCTCATAGCTTAAAACTATTCGCTCAACTTAATATTATAGTTTTAAGTTTTCTTTCATTCATTGCTTCTTATCTCTCTTACCTTTAATTACCTACAACAAAATAATTTTTATAAGAATTACAACAAATATCGTTGTTAAAATTTCCCTTTTGTATTAAAGCTTAATTCCTAATATGAACTAAACTCTCTTTTATTTGAGGAAGGCGGCTAACAGGCATTGATGGATTACCACGAATTTTCTCTCTCTCTCTTGAAGAAGTAATGTAAATAGAGTTTTGATGTTAATTCTTTTGAGATCATAATAGTTTTGCAAATTTGCTCACTGCATTAGTGGCTATTTCTAAAAATGGCATGAGTAAATTTTTTATGCTTACGCGTTTCGCATAGGAGGGTTGTTCGGTCAGATCGCCAAAAAAATCACTCCACAATTAAATTTGTATTGATTTTGCTAATTTTATATTCAACTTATAATATGCACATTTCATTTGTATTAAATTGGCTAATTATGCCTAAAGTAATCAGTAACCATTTATCCAATTTACCTATTTTCGAATTGTATAACACATTATCATATTAACTCTCTTCTTATATTATTCTTTTTCTAAACGCATTTCTCAACATGCATAATGAATTGAAAAGTTAGTTGCAATACGAACTCCAATTGAAATAAACGCATTTTCGTCATTACAAAATATTCTCGAGTTTCTTTTCACTCAACAAATTTAAATTAAATTTCGGTTCTACATAATTGCAAAATTAAGAAGCTTGGCCAAATCACAAAAGTAGTGATTGTGGCACTTTATCGGACGGATTGCTGAATTTCAAAGCACCATATTCAGCGCTTTGGAAATCGTCACCGTTGGAAAGCCTACAATCAAGGTTTGGTCTCCAACTCAACTGACACTGCTGCGAAAATCATTCCAGGATTTGGATCGCAGTACTCGTCGTCGTTGGAAGTTCTGCTGTTATCCACATATGTTGCAGATTGGACCGCGGGCTCTAACCACTGTCCTATGTAACTATACAACTTTTGATTATTTATAAAACTGTACCACGAAGTTCAAACTCTTCGTAACAATTTTAAATAAATAGAAGAAACTACATATATATCGTACATATGAATGTCATTCCGCTATGTGCTACATATAAGCATCTAATTCGCGCTGTACTTATGTAAAGAACATAGTTGTACTCTCATCGATTTCGATGCCGTTAACTTCGCTGCAAAACTAATTGTCGTTTCGCACCCCTACTCATCGCTATACTGTTCCCACTCTTCGTTCTCGGCTGACAGCGTTCACACTTTCGTCATTAGCAAAAAACTTAATCCTAATGATATTAGTCGAAGTGATCTAGAAGAATTTTTCATTACTGCAAAAGCGAAAATTTTGTCGCTGTTAAATGGCCATCGCCGTTCAAGTGTTTTTGATACGAGTGCTATGAACTCATCTGCTTGTTCAGCTACAATGAATCATAATCGACTTCCTTCTTTGAAATTGCCTCGCTTTGATGGTAAATACTCCGAATATAAACGATTTATTCGCACCTTCTGGATAATGGTTCATGACAACATGACAATTGCCGTTTTAGACAAATTCAATTACCTACTAAATTGCTTATCAGGCCCTGCATTAGCGGTTATTGAACCATTTCAAGTGACAGAGGAAAACTACGCGAATGCTTTAGAACGACTAAAGGAAAGATACGACAACGATGTGCTCATTTTCCTCGACCATATTACAGCGCTTTTTAATGTATCGGCTATGGCCAATTCCGAGTCATCATCTTTACGCAACATTATTGATACTGTATCTGCACTACGCAGCTCCTTACTGTCGTTAGGGTCAGAAATGGACGTCATGAATTCAATAATAATACATATTGTACTATCAAAAATAGACTCAGACTCTCGAGCGATATACGATGAAAAGCAGGATTTCGCGACGGTTGCTATAAGATTTTAAGTCGCCGTTGTCAATTTTTGGAAAGCCATGGTAAGATGCCAGATTTAAAAACGGAAAAACCACGCGAAGGCAAGGCGAGAGCAAATACAAAACGATCTGGGCACACCTTTGTGAACTCTAGTGCACAATGCGGATATTGTAACAGTGCTGAGCACTCGATGGGAAGTTGTTCGTCATTCTTATCGATTCCGGTTTCACAACGATTCGATTTTGTGAAACAATCTGCACGTTGCTTAAACTGTCTGCGCAAGGTTCATACTGTGACCAAATGCCAATCCAAATCTCGTTGTCGTGTCTGCCAGGTTTCTCATCACACTATTCTTCATCGTTACTCTACTGTGGCCCCTGTTACGGATTCACCTACTCCATCGACTTCTACAGCAGCTCAACACTCACTTACGCAGGGAACACCCGTTTCGCTCTTCACTCGATCAAGCAGAAGAGTTTTAATCCCAACTGCGCTGATTTTCATGAAAGACAAATTTGGTTTATGGCAGCCGGTACGCGCACTTCTCGATTCTTGCTCGGAGATAAATTTTATCACGATGGAGACAGCTCATCGACTTCAACTGAATCAAATTCACAATAATCAAGAAGTTTCTGGTATAGGCGATATTAGAGCTCAAATGAAATATTCCGTGTTTGCCACAGTCAAATCGCGCGTGAGTGCGTTTGAGTGGTCATCTCATTTTGCGGTGACAAAATCAATTTCGGACGAACAGCCAGGCGAGTATGTAAACACGCAGTCTTGGAAAATTCCAGAGAAATTAAAACTTGCAGACCCCTTCTTCTATAAACCTCAGAGAATTGATGCACTCATCAGCACTGAGATATTTTTCGACCTGTTACTTGATGGAAAGATTTCGCTAGAAGAGGGGATGCCTTGTCTCGTAAAAACCGTTTTTGGGTGGATAGTCGGCGGCAAGGTCGAAACAAATCGTAACTGCACGAGATAGTTACTTGCAATTCAGCTCGTGGTTCCGACCATTCAGATCTCGATTCGGTTTTACAACGATTTTGGGCGGTAGAAGAGTATGCTAACTTGCCACTGTCACTTTCGGAAGAGGAACAAAAGTGTGAGAAACTCTCTTAACTGGTGCAGAGAGTATGGAAGAACTCAAACAAAAAAGAGATGAAGTCAATGAAATTTTGGCAGTCGCAGGATTAAAACTTGCAAAGTGGAATTGTAATGATTCTGAACTTTTTTCTAATCGCGACGAGGAAATACCAATAAAAACTAGCGAAGAAGACATTGCTAAAGCTCTTGGCATGTCCTGGAAACCTCGACAAGATACGTTTTGCTTTCGCTATAATTTTCCAGACGTAGAGAGACCCACCAAACGCTCAATTTTGTCGGTAGTTGCACGAATTTTTGATTTACTAGGAATTTTGAGTCCAGTAATTATTCGTTGCAAAATTTTACTTCAAGAGTTGTGGATTCAGCAGGTGGATTGGGATGAGACGATTTCTTCAGAATTAAATAAGCTATGGCTGCAAATAAGAACCGATTTATCACATATTAACTGTATAGAAGTACCTCGTTATGTGAATACGTCCAGGAGTTTTACAAGCGAGATTCACGGATTCGCTGACGCATCACAGCGTGCGTATGGCTGCTGTATCTACATTCGAACACGCCACACTGAATCCTACAAAGTAACTCTCTTAATCGCTAAATCGAAAGTAGCGCCCATCAAGGCACAGTCATTGCCAAGACTGGAACTATGTGCCGCTGTTTTATTAGGCAGAACATGGCAAAAAATTCAACACAAAATCTCACAATTTATATCGAAAATGCATTCGTCGTCGCTTAACTGTTTCGTTGGAAATCGAGTTTCGGAACTGCAACAAAATACACAGAGCATATCGTGGAGACATATTCCTTCGAAAAGTAACCCCGCGGATATCGTTTCCCGAGGTTGCAGCGCACTGAAATTGTCAAGTACAATCTGGTTTTCTGGCCCCGAGTTTCTTGCAAAAGATTCTTCTGAGTGGCCACCAACATCTGACACTATCGATGACGGTTCTGCTGTTAATTTAGAACAGAGAAAATTGTTTCATTCCAATGTAGTAACAGCGGCAACGTGGGATCAACAATCAACGAGATAATTGAGCGTAATTCATCGTATTTTAGAATACTTCGCATCATATCATACGTTTTTCGAGTTTTTGATAAATACCCAGTGGACACTACTCTGAAAGATACAAAAATCATTCAGTATGACTTCGAAACGGTAAAGAATTTAAGTCCAGCCTCCAAAAACTGACACCGTTTCTTCATGAGATGAATTGCGATGGGACAGTGGTTAGTATTCTTCGGGTCGGTGGTCGGTTGTCCAATGCACCAATTCCCTATGATGCAAAATTTCCGGCATTAATTCCAAAAGAACGTCGCTTCACCCAGCTATTTGTCGAATACCTTCATCGAAGTCATCTGCACGCGGGACCGAAGGTGCTCATCGGTTTACTTCGCCAGAAGCTTTGGGTGGTTAATGCCAGAGACATCGTACGGAAAGTTGTGCGACATTGCGTTCATTGCTTTCACTATCAGCCTAAGCTTATGGGACAGATAATGGGAAACCTACCAGCCGATCGTCTAAAATCTCACCGACCTTTCCTAGTAAGCGGCGTCGACTTCTGTGGGCCTTTGTATAGGTAGACGTGGCGTACCTCAGAGTCTCTATTGTGATAATGCTACTAATTTCGCAGGCGCTCATACATTATTAAAAAACATGAAACGACAATTTTTTCTTAAAGACAACATTGATGACGTCATCAGCTTTAGCAACAGAACTGGCTTTGAATTTTGCTTCATCCCACCGCGTGCGCTCCACTTTGGTGGTTTGTGGGAGGCAGCAGTTAAATCTGCCAAAAACTGATCTTAAAAAACATCGCCAACTTAACTGCCGAAGAGCTGCAGACAGTCCTTGTTGAAGTCGAGGCAATTTTAAACTCGCGTCCTCTAACACAGATCTCCGATGATCCGAATGACGGCAAAGCCCTCACTTCCGCGCATCTTATCATTGGGTCTTCGCTCAAGGCCATACCAGACCAGCATTTCGATTGCAGCAAAACTCCGTATTTGACTCGATGTCAAGTGTGACGTTTTTGAAGCAGCAGTTCTGGGAGTTGTGGATTACGTCTTGACCTTACAACAACCAGCTAAATGGTTTAAGGCAGAACCAAACATCAAAGTTGGACAAATGGTAGTCATACACGAAGATAATACACCGCCACAACAATGGGCTCTTGCAAGAGTGACTCAGGCTATTTCTGGTCCAGATGGCAAAGTACGTGTGGTGGATCTGCGAACGTCAAAGGGAGAATATCGTAGGTCTATTCATAAGGTTGCTCCTTTACCTAACAACGAAGACTGTTGATAGGCATGCCTTTCAACGGGGGAGCATGTTCGGTCAGATCGCCAACCAAATCACTCAACAATTAAATTTGTATTGATTTTGCTAATTTTATATTCAACTTATAATATGCACATTTCATTTGTATTAAATTGGCTAATTATGCCTAAAGTAATCAGTAACCATTTATCCAATTTACCTATTTTCGAATTGTATAACACATTATCATATTAACTCTCTTCTTATATTATTCTTTTTCTAAACGCATTTCTCAACATGCATAATGAATTGAAAAGTTAGTTGCAATACGAACTCCAATTGAAATAAACGCATTTTTGTCATTACAAAATATTCTCGAGTTTCTTTTTACTCAACAAGGGTGAAAGATCCACGCCACAACCGACTCAGCTAGTCGCTCAACAACCAGCATGCCGACGACACCCTACCTTGCGAATCTATATAAATGTATTTAAATATTTTTGTATACACTCCACGAAAAAATTATAGGGCCAACAAGTAAATAGCGAATAAGTCCTACTTTTTACTGTCGTAAAAGCGACACTTATACATAGTTTTTATATTTTAATTATTTACAGCTTTTAAAAAAAAAAGACTCCATTTTGATAAATATATGATAGAAAAATCAACGAAAAAATGTTTTGTCAAACGAAATAATAATAAGGCCAATCTCAAAAATTCAGGAAAAAAAAGTAAAATTAGGTTTTATTTTAAGTTTCAGTAGTTTGTAGATGATCCTTTATTGATTATTACTTGTTGCAGTCGATGTGGCATTGAATCAATCAACCTTTTGACCATGGTCTGCTCAATATTGGCCCATTCAGTGTTAACTGCCTCTTTTAACTGCTTAACTGAGTCGAATTGGTGGCCATTGTGGTAAACCTTTTTCGACAAAATGCTCCAAAGGTTCTCTATCGGATTTAAATCCGGACTGCATGCGGGCCAGTCAAGCAATGGGATACCACGAGACTTCAAAAATTCTCTGGTAGCCTTTGCATTGTGGATTGCCGCATTGTCCTGTTGGAATATCCAATCTTGGTCGCTTATTTCATCCCCAAAATTAACAAGGACATCGTCCAGCAGCTCTATATACTTTGCAGCATTAATTTTCGTAGAAATAATACACACTGGAGTCTTCCCAAAGCATCCCATCGCAGCCCAAATCATCAACGATCCTCCTCCGAAGTTTCGCGACATCATTTTGTCTTTTTTTTTACGCTTATCGTGCCAATAATGTTGGAAACCGTCAGGACCGTCAAGGTTAAATTTCTTTTCGTCAGAAAAGATGACCTTTTCCCAGAATTGATATTTTTCTGCGAAGTCCAATCTAGCTCGCTTATGGCGGATTGTCAACTTGGGTTTAGGATTTCGTTTGACATATTGAAGATGTTCATCTGCACTTAAAATTTGTTGCACACGTCTAACTGTTATACTGAGATTCAGTAAACGTCGGATTTCAGCTGGACTGTTGGATTTTACGACTGCTAGACATTTTATTTCGCGCACGTCCCTTGGGGTGACTACGGGTTTCCTGCCAGATCTTTTATTTTTTCCACAATTTTCGCCCAATTTGAGGAAATGTAGCACCGCATTCTTGTCTATTAATTTTAAGAGCTATTTTTCGTGAAGACATTCCTTGCTCATGATAAGCCAAAATTTGACCACGTTCTTTTTCTGTCAACTGTTTTCCGCGACCCATTTTCGAATCTTTGCTGTTAAATAATTTTTTTTTAAATCACTTTCAACCAAAATAACGTAAAAAAGTAATTCCTATTCAAAAAATTCCAAACAACTGCGTATTTAATGTGAATTTTGTTTAAAAACCACGCCTGGCCCTATCAATATTTCGTATTGGAATAATGTTCAACGATGACTAACGAATGTACCGTAATTTTCATTTAAAGCAGTTTACCGTTATAAAGCAACACGTTGTACATGGTTGCAATTTTTATGTAGTAACTAAATTTTTTCTTCGCAAATATACGATTCTAATTATATTTTAGGATTGGCCCTATCATTTTTTCGTGGAGTGTATAGCGCGCGTAACATAGATGGCGCCCAACGAATAGGTGTTGATTATCAACCAACAAAGAGCTGTTTGTTATTAAACAACGATAAGCTGTTGATTATCAATCAACGTAACATAAATTAATTGAACATCTTTGATAATTTTCATTAACGATTTCTTTATTTGCAAAACATAAATAATTTTGAATTAAGACCTTTTCCATTAGAATTTCATCCAATGTATAAGTGTCTGTTAATAATAGTGAGCAGTTATTGTCGAGAATACTCAACAACTTTTTCACATTCTTAACGGTTAACTGGGTCTGTTTCTTTACTCTTTCATATAACATCAATTTCATTGTGGCGTTTTGGGAGTTTGTGGGTCCAGCGATCTCAGATCAAATTCGATATCTCCTGTTGCAACACACTCTTCATCTCAGACTCTCGAAAAACGATTATGGTGTGGCTGGCAAGGCCAACATTTTTGTTGTTACAAAATGCAAGCTTTTTGTTGCGGTTAGCTACTTCTTGATCTCAGTATTGAAATGGCTTTTAGCCATAAACTTTTAAAGTGAGAGAGAAGATTTCACAGCGCAAGAGTTTTTGTTCACTTTAATTAATTTGTGAACAACTGCTCCTTGTGTATGCCTTCAAACTAAGACATTAGTATATCTTAATAAAGGGTTCAATTAGCGTGTTTGAAGAGATTATCGTGGTTTTCCTAAAATGCACAACTGTTGGTCGAAATTCCTCAAAATATATTTTTTTTTTACACAGTTATTTTTTTTTTATTTTTCCCTTTGGAGATTTAAATAATCTTGACTGTTATTAATAGATACATAAATACATACATTTTTTTTTTGCAAACAAATTTTTTTATACTCGTAAATTTTAAATCATATAATGAACACTCGCAGAACCGCGAGAGGTGCTAATATAAGTTTAAATTTCTCAAGAGGTAGAGGTAGAAATAATTCAAGTCCAAGGAGTTCATTAGGTGCTCGCGCTTCACAGGGTGCTAGACCAAAGATTACACATAGCCCACCTACTAGGCAGAATTCGCAATTCAGTTTCCTCAACCCCAACAACTAACAAATTCGTTTGAAGCGTCGCTTCACAATATAAGCCAGTCCTCTCTTGATGAACTATTATTACCAACCGGATTCATTGATAATCAAGATAGAATTAACTCTTGTTTAAATATGGATGCTAATTCGAATATACGTGCGAAAAATTTCGCTGACAATACTGACCACGACCATGCAACCCAGGAAATTTCAATAGAATCACTTATTACAACCCTGCAACAAACCATTCGTTCTACTCAAGACGAACTCCGATCCAAATTAAATGCGATTAAGCAAATCATTTCGAATAGTTCCCACCAAAGTGCTCCAACAAATTCGTCGATTCAGTCCCAAAATTCAAATAATTTTGCAATTCCTCCCGGCATGAATTTGAAATTAGAAAAATGGAATATTAAGTTCGACGGAACTGGTAGTGTGTCCGATTTTTTATTTAAGATAGATACTTTGTGTGATAGAACGCAATGTAGCCAAGAACTTTTGATGGCAAATTTCCAAATATTCCTTGCTGGAAAAGGTGAAACATGGTACTGGATTTTCATTAAACAAAATCCTGAATCTAGATATCCATTTCTCAGATATTCTATTACCAAAGAGTTTGGCACTTTAGAGAACGATCATGAAGTTTTACTTCGCATATCTGATCGTAAACAACATAGTAAAGAAACTTATGATGACTTTCACGCAAACATTGTCGCAATGAACGCTCGTATGAGTGAGCCTATTGAAAAAAAACTTTAATTGAAATTCTCAAGAGAAACGTTATTACGAACTTGAAATTTATGCTTTTCAATGCTGAACCTAAAAGTTTGGATGAGCTGAGAGCTTAAAGAGAATAAAGCTAATTTTCCTAAGGTTGAAACCTCTCGTCAATTAAATGAGAATGAATCGGTACTAGACGCAGACGTAGATAGCGAATTAGAGGTTGACCCTCAAATAGAGGCACTCCAAAATTCTCGTAGAATTCCTAAACCGGATTACTCTAAGATCAAATGGAATTGTCTTGAATTTGGACATTCTTATATATATTGTCCAGCAGAAACTAGAAACCTTTTTTTGTTTTAAATGCGGTCAACGTGGTTTAACTACCACAAAATGCACTAATCCGCATCTGTTAAACCGGAAAAGGAGCGAGATGGCTACCGGGGACTCTCGTTCAACAGTCCCAACCCCGAGTTCACTACAGAGCAATTGAAGTATTCTCCACAGGGGAAAAACTTCCAATCTTCGAATATCGACCATACTTTTATCAATAACATCAAAAAACTAAATTTATCACCAAATTCCCCCAGTAAAACCATTGCATCTTGTAGAAATCGATACAAAAACGAAAACTCTATAGAAAATTGATTGAATCTTCTACTCTACGTTATCATACCGATGAAAGGCCTTTCGCAAATGTGAACATTTTAGATGAAAATATTTACGGATTATTAGATCCCGGTGCTAGTGTTTCAGTTTTGGGAAACAATAGCACAGACTTTCAAAAACGACACAATATCTCTTTGAAACCTTTCCGATCTTATGTATCGACGGTAAATGGTTCAAAACAAAACGTGCTTGGTTATTGTGAACTTCCTGTCACTTATAAAAATGTAACAAAACCTATAAGCTTTTATATTGTTCCATCGTTATGCCAAACGCTGTACCTAAAACTTGATTTTTGGCGTTCTTTCGCAATTGCACCTCATATTGTACCTGCAATGGAATCTGTTAATATGGATACCAATCAGAATAAGGACATTTATTTCATGCATTATCTCCTGAACAAAAACTTAAACTTGACGATGTCGTACAAGCATTCCCCTCTTTTGAAAGACTAGGTCTTGGTTGCACAAAACTTTTGGAGCACCATATAGACACAGGCGATGCAGTACCCATTAAGTGTAAGCACTATCTTCTTTCACCGCCCCGTCAAGCTGAAGTGTACCAGGAATTAGATCGACTTTTAGATATGGGAGTTATTGAGGAGTCAAATTCTCCATGGTGTTTTCCAGTCGGTAATGTCCGAAAGCCTGGGAAAGTTCGGTTATGCTTAGACTCAAGAAAATTAAATGAAGTAACAAAGAAAGATTCTTATCCCCTCATCACCTCATATCAACGGCTTATTGAGCAGATTGAAAGATACTCATTTTATTAGTGGCATCGATCTTAAGGATGCGTTTTTCCAAATTCCTCTGACAGAATCGTCCAAGGAAAAAACAGCTTTCGCGGTACCAGGTAAACCTCTCTACCAATACCGTGTTATGACCTTCGGGCTTTGCAACGGTCCACAAGCAATGAGCCGATTGATGGATAAAACCATCCCATCTAGACTTAGAGAAAACGTATTCATTTATCTAGATGATCTGCTTGTTTGTAGTAACTCTTTTGAGGAGCATTTAGATTTGATTAGGCAGGTCGCCAAATGTTTGAACTCAGCAGGACTCACCATTAATGTGGGTAAGAGCAAGTTCTGCCAAAAGGAAATTAAATACCTAGGATATCGTATAGGAAATGGGAGTTTAAAAGTCGATACAGATAAAGTGTCTGCTATAGTAGAGTTTCCAATACCAAAAACCCCTTGTCAACTTCGGCGATTCATAGGCATGGCCAATTGGTACAGATCTTTTATCAAAAATTTTGCAAACCTAGCTGGTTCTTTGACAGACTGCCTCCGTAAACAAAATGGGCGCTTTTTAATAACGACTCAAGCCGTAGAATCCTTTAAAAAACTCAAAACTGCTCTCTCCAGCGCTCCAGTGTTAGCTCAGCCCGATTTTTCCAAAGAATTTATAATTCAATGCGATTCATCAAGAGTAGGAGTAGGCGGAGTTCTGTACCAAATAGATGCAGATAACCGAGAACGACCCATATCTTATATTTCACAAAAACTGAATCGCGCTCAAAGCAACTGACTGAGATAGAATGCTTGGCTGCAGTTTTTTGTGTGAAAAAATTTAGGCCCTACATTGAGGGATTGCCTTTTAGAATTATTACTGATCATTCAAGCCTAAAATGGCTTATGTCCTTGAATGGAAGGCTTGCAAGGTGGAGCCTAAAACTGACACGCTCTCAAGATTCGATGTAGATGATCTTAATATAAGTCGTAGTTTTCCGAAAATATCTTTAACTTCCGCTGATTTTGAGGACGCTGATTATAAGAATATAAATACCGTGTCAGAAAATATAGATAAACTTCCTGACCTTCGTCTGTCCGATAATTGCGTTTACAAGAGAGTAAAATTTCACGAAGGAGCAGAAGAGGAAGAAGAAGACTTATGGAGATTGTGGCTTCCCGGAACATTAACTAAACAAGCAATACACTTGGCGCATTATACCGGTTGCCACGGAGGTTATTTCAAAACTCAATCTCGTGTCAGGGAAAAATACTTTTGGCCTTCCATGGCTCGCGATATAAAAGTGTTTGTAAGTAAGTGCGACGATTGTAAAGCAATCAAAGCTCCAAACCAAATCTTACGACCACCAATGGGTGAAGCTTTCATAACCGTCCGCCCCTTTCAACGCCTATACTGCGATTTTCTAGGTCCGTATCCGTGCTCTAAATCAAAGAATACTCAGTTATTTATAGCGATTGATCACTTCTCTAAGTTTCTATTTCTCAAGCCTTTAAAAACAGCAACATCTATAAAAGTTATCGATTTCCTTCAAAATTATATTTTCAATGCTTTTGGTGTCCCACAATATATTCATGAAAACATTTTTTTCTCTTTATGGAATTACACATATAAAAACTGGGCTTTACTCTCTACAAGCTAACGCATCTGAACGTGCCAATCGTGAAATTATCTCAAAAAAAAGATTCTTTTTGAATCGACTATCAAACGTCAATTCAATGTTCTCCATATTATGCTCTATTTGGGCAGAATATGTGCGTACACGGGTCCTCATATCAATTATTGGGAAAATTAAACATGTTAGAAGATGACACGATTGTAAAAAGAGTAGACAAGTTGAACAACCTTAGAGAGAAAATATCTCACAATTTAGGCTTAGCCCATCAAAAGTCAACGAAAACGTATAATACTCGTACGAAGCCGATAACATATCGAGTTGGGCAAGAAGTTTTCCGAAAGAATCATACCCAAAGCAAATTTGAGAAAGGTATAAGTGCCAAATTTACACAAAAATATCTAAAGTTTAGAATAGGTAAAAAAGTAGGCAACTCTCTTTATGATGTAGAAGATTGTCAAGGTAAATTCGTGGGAAGATTCCATGCTTCTGACTTACGTCCATAAAATTGTTTTTTATTTGTTGTTTGCCCGGCTTTGAGTGGGTCGAGCCACACGATATTTTTCTTAGAACCCTTTTTCCTGTTCGAAATTCAATAAAATATTTCTTAGCGAAGCAGGTTTGTTAGGGATTCTAAATTATAAAAAAACAAACTTACTAATATTTATTAATGAGTTAGCAGTTTTCCTTTTAATATTAGTAAATTTTATATTTTTTATATTTCTTTCGTAGAGTGGGAGAAATAAAAGTTCCCTTTATTTTTTTAACCCATGCAACCCTTGCAGTTGATTCATTTCACTCGTCTAATCTTCGAGTCTCGATATCTGAGCTGTAAGCGTTGTAGCTTACATTTTCTTTCTTTTCCGAAATCAACTTGTCTGTGAAAGACGTGTGAAGCTGAATTATAAAATCGTAAAACAAAGTTGATAGAAAAGAAATCAGAGTTTATCTTAATAATCAATAAGCACAACATAAAATTTATAAGTGCACTGGATTAAATATTGCAAAGCGCAAAAGCTCAAAGAAATAGCTCAAGCTAGTTTACGTATTTAAGTGTTTTTCCCATAACCTAAATTGAAAAGGTTTTTCATCAAGACGCCATTTACAACCATATTCAAATTTGGTACATCTGTCGCTATAGGTAAAGTCTCAAACGCTGTCTAAAAGTGCATAGCAAAAGTTATATATATTTGTATAATTTTCCCTCCCCAAAAACAAATTCTGAAACAGATCTGAAATTTCATCATACGCGAAAAGCCACGCGACTTCATTGTTCCCCTCCATTTTGATTTAAAGACATCAAAGATGGCGAGTAGCGAGTGAGCCCACGGATCGGTGACCAGCGTCAGTGCCAGTAGCTTCTTGCCATTGGCACCGAAAGTGCACAAGGATTTAAGCAAATGAATATTAGTAGAAATTACTGATATTTGACATCCAGCTAAACTAAATTGAAATAGTACTTAGATTTTAAAACTAAGTTATTTGAACTTTACATTCCCATACATACTACTTATATTAATATTTTAGTATTTAGATTGAGTTGACTTAGAACCACTTATCCACTTGTTATTTGCATTGTTGAGGAGATAAAAATACCAACAACTTTCTGCGCACAAACCTAAGCAGAAACCCATAATGTGGTGAGTGTCAAAATAACAAACAAATGTAAAGAATTATAACATAAAACCATACAATCTATTATAAATTTGATGAGTTAAAGAAAATTGCGCACAGGCTATAAACTATTTATTACTTGTGTGTGTACTTTTCTTAATAGCGACAATAATAGAATACATTAGAATTGTAAACTCAAACTGAGTGTTACTAAACATAGGTTATGATGTGTGAGACACATCTTCTTTTTTTTTTTTTTTTTTTAATAGTAATTTTATTCAATTGAATCACCTAATAATAACTTAGGTCTAACAATGATTTTTCAAAAATTCAGAAATTCAGCTTATTTTTATAATATTCAGATTAAAACTATTTGCCCTATATCCATTGATTTAGGCAATGTAGAGTTATCGTAACTAATATATGGGGAATATATTAGTTTCGTTTGAGACGTGAGGGATTCAGAGGTCTCAGTAAATTTCTAGCTAGAATGTTTGGGTGAAACATGAGCTTCTGCTTGTACTTCGAGGTAAATTTCGGAATTTCGTCTTTTACTGCAGGTATATTCAGGTCTCTGTGGATGTTAGTATTTTTTATATACCAAGGGGCTCTGGCAATTTGTCTCAGGATTTTAGATTGGACTCTCTGGAGTTTTTCCACGTTCGAGGGAGAGGCAGTGCCCCAGAGTTCAATTCCATATGTCCATATGGGTTTTATTATACTTTTGTATATTTGGACTTTGTATGTGAGATTTAGCTTTGATGCCCTTGAGATTAGCCAATTTAGTTCCAATTGCTTTAATTTGATCTGAGTGATTTTGGATTCAATATGTTTATGCCATGTGAGTCGGCGATCGAGATGCATTCCAAGATACTTAGTTTCGGAACTTTCAGGGACGACTTGGCCGTTTATCTTCAGAGCAGGACACGTGCCCCTTCTTAGAGTGAAGGTTAAGTGACAGCTTTTGGATTCATTGACCTTGATTTTCCATCGATGTAGCCAATTACTTAGAGTATCCAAGTGTTTTTGCACGTATAGAGATGCCATGTATGGGTTTGAGTGAGAGCACATGATAGCAGTGTCATCAGCAAAAGTCGATATGAGAGTTCTATCACTTTTGGGCATATCTGCAGTATAGAGAATATATAGCAGGGGCGCTAGGACACTGCCTTGTGGTACTCCGGCCAGTATTTCGTATTTTCGGGAGACAAAGCTTTTGTATTTTACTACAAATTTTCTATTCGTGAGGTAGTTTTTGAGTAGTATTAGCGGGATGAATATGCTGTAGTTTGTAAATAAGTCCTTCGTGCCAGACTTTATCGAAGGCCTGGGTGATATCGAGGAAAACAGCGGAGCAATACTGTTTATTTTCGAAAGTGCCTTTTATTGAGTCAACAATGCGGTGCACTTGCTCAATAGTGCCATGCTTTTCGCGGAAGCCAAACTGGTGATCGGGAATCACTTTTTTTTCTAGAATTTTCGGTAGAATCAATTTTATTAAAAGTTTTTCGAAGAGTTTCGATATTACAGAGAGCAAACTTATAGGCCGGTATGACGTCACATTACTGGGATCTTTTCCAGGTTTGGGAATCATTGTAACTTGAGATAGTTTCCAATCATCTGGGTAGTGACATGTTCTGAGAATCGCGTTAAATATGTGCAATAAGTGGGTTATTGCAACTGTTGGCAGTTCTTTTATCATTGTTGGCGTTATCAAGTCCGGTCCTGGTGCTTTTTTCGGGTCCAAGCTTTTGTTTATTGCCTCCATAAGTTCGTTTTTTTTAATCGCGATTGTACAAGAGGTATTATATGGGATTAATGTTGGTATTGGGATATCACCAGCTGTAGTGTTCGGGGTGAAAACGGTTTTTAGGTGGTTGGCAAAAGCTGCACCCTTTTCTGCATCGCTTCTGTCCCAGTTTCCATTTGGCAGCCTTATAGGGGGTTCTGTCAGTATTGGTTTTTTCATATTTTTTGCAGCTCGCCAGAGCGAGTAGTTTGTTGATTTTGTGGGTGCGAGATGTTCAACAAATAGCTGGAATTCTCTTTCGGATTTCCTCTCAAGCTGCTTTTTTAGAATTCGAGAGACATCATTAAGCTGTTTTTTCAGATTTGGGGATCTGTTGTTTTGCCAATCGCGACGTATTTTCCTTTTATTTTTTATTAACTGCTCTATGTCGAGTTGAGCTTTTTGGGATTTGGGCGGGAGTGGCCGCTGCATCTGCTTGGGAAAGCAAGAGTGTGAAATTACTAACAGCTGTGTGTATTTCAACTTTCGTTTTTAGTGACACATTAGGGATAACGTGGGAGCTTATATACTTTCGATATTTGAGCCTGTTTGTGAGTTTGCTGGTCAGTTAATCTGGTGGATTGGCCTCAGAACTTGGCGCATACTTTATTGTGATAATAGTAGGCGTTTGGTCTGATGAGAGATCTAGAGAGGATTCAATAAACAATTGGCTCCTTTTTACAGTTTTGAAGACTGCAAAGTCAATGACATCGGGGGTTTTTCGACTGTCAGTTGGCCAGTAAGTTGGCGTGCCAGAAGAGATCACGTCAAGACCGAGTCTGTTGACAGTGTTCAACAGGAGCCTGCCCTTTGGCGATATAAGGCGAGAGCCCCAATATGTATGTTTGGCGTTGAAATCGCAGGCAACGAGAGACTTTTGTCCAAGAGAATGGAAAAAAGTCTGGAATTGTTGCTCAGATATTTTGTGTCTGGGCGGGCAGTATATAGCTGTTAATGTTAAGCCTTTTAAGTATTCATCGAGAGAAATACTTGTCGCTTGAATATATTCCGTGCAATAATTCTGGAGAGCGTAATGTTTTATACGACTTTTAATGACTTTTAATCCTCTAGCGTTTCCGCTTGGATGCTTTGTGTCATAGAGTCTGTATCCTGGTAAATTGAAAAAGTGTTTTTCAGTGAAGTGTGTTTCAGAAATTAGCATAACGTCTATGCTGGACTCTTTCAAGAACTCGAGAAGTTCTAGTTTGTGATGACACAGGCCGTTTGCATTCCAGAATGATATTTTTAAACCATTCATGGCTTAGACATGAGATGTTGTAGTAAAAGACTTTGATTCTTTATCATTTCTTGCATCATATTTTGCATACCAGACATAAATTGAGACATATTTTGCATGAATATTTGTAGAGTTTGTAGCCTTACTACTAGGAGGAGCAGGTTGAGCGTGCACAATGGCAGAGTGACCGCTTTTTAAGGCACTGGCGTAGGAAACGCCTTGTTTTGTAAGTGGGTTTGCGAAGGATTGTGCAGCGGATAGCGGAGGAAATTTTTGGGTTTTCCATGTTTCATGTTTTTGCGTCACATTTTCCGTCTTATTTATGAAGCTTTGATAGACTGCACAGCCTCTATAGTTAGCAGTGTGATTGCCACCGCAATTACTACATTTTTTAATAGTGGAATCCTCTTTTGTTTTTGTGCACGAACCTGTTTCGTGCAGGTCTCCACAAATTACGCATACGCTGGGAAGAGTGCAGTAAGACTTTGTGTGGCCGTATTCTTGGCAGTTATGACACTGAATCGGTCCACTGAGCTTGTGAGGCACTTCAATTGTGATTTTGCGATGTAGCAGATATCTGAGTGAGTATATCGGGTGGGGTTCACCTTTTTTGAGCAATTTTGAGTCGAACTCTAGTTCCACACGAAAAAGGGGTTGTGGGATTTTTTTTTGATTTTGGATATTGAATACGGACTTTATTTGGAAGCCTTCATAGCTTAGTGCAGTTTTGATTTCGTCGCATTCTACGAAAGGCTCGATACCTTTCAGTACGACTGAGAGGCCTTTGGAACTTTTGAGCTGGTAGGTGTAGTAGCTCTTTTTGAGTTTATCAAAGAGATTGACAATTTTTCTATAATTGGATTCGCTGTAAATTTGGATTTTTGTTTCGTGTACTTGTCCCCTGAGAATAGAAATCACGTGGAAATTATTAGGACCAATATTTTGAGTTATATCTTTGATGAGCGAATTAGAGTTTCGCTCACGCAGGTAGATAGGTGGGGGTTTTTGCGATTTCGGCTTGGGATCCGAATCATTTTCTTCAGCAAGAATCGCATATCGATTTTGCCCAAGCTCGAGAGATGACTTAACGGGATTCGTCTTTTGAATTTTTGCGGGATGCCTATTCCCATTAGTGGGGGACGATAGTACTCGCTTTGCGAAGTAAATGTCGATTCCTGTCTGCACTGTCGGCATTTTGCTCTTTTGACCTGTAATAATGGAGCGAGTAGCGACCTTTGTTATGCGATTAGCGATTTCTGAGAATCCGCTATTCGTCTCACTTGAGTCAGGAATGGGGGTAAGGCCTACGGGGATTTCAATATATTTGCTAGGGGTATCGACCAAAGAAATTGACGATACAGAGTTACCTGTGTTTGCGTGTGCAGTATCGCTATGGGAACTCCACTGTATATCTGGCGAGGGAATTTGAATAGGTTGTTGTTGTTGTTGCGGAAGCTGTTGCTGCGCACCGTCTTGCTGTGGAAGCTTTTGCTGCAGGGGTTGCAAAAGTTGTTGTTGTAGTTGCAGCTGCTGATGAGCTGTACCATTTCGTCCACTGTCTACTGATGACGGAGGGGTACGTTGCATGACGAGCGGTCACACTGGTACTAATTTCGCGTTTTTAAGGTTCTGGCCACCCTAATTAGAAAAGCGACGCATAGAGGGCGCGATATAGATGCGGTTTGTGTACTCGCTGATCGCTGCAAACAGATGTTTTTTTGGATATTTTTTCCGAGGGAAATTTTAACGTCAACGCTGTGTTGACTTTTCTGTCAGTGGATCAGCTGATTATATTTTGTTTATAAAGAATGTGTAATGTTTTAGCAGATATGTTGCGCGGGATAAAGTTTTTGTTGATGAAGCAAATTCGAATTGTGATTTTATTTGGCAAAAATTTTCGTTTTGTTTTTAAATTTCACAAAAGTGTCCAAGCAAGTGATCGCGAGCCCTATGCAAACGCGTCACTGTACTATCGCACGAAGCCTCGGGGCTGTTTCAATATTTTAAGAGTAGAACTTCCGATATAAAAAATTTATTTTATGAGAGCAGATTTTTTATTCGCACAACCGATTGAACTGACGTTTGCACACACTATGAAACAAGAACACAACTCTTCTGTTTGACATAGAAAAGACGTTGACAATAATTTTTCTTACGATAACTATAGCTATTATAATAATAAACAAAACTACCAGAACAAAAAAGTATGCTCGCTGATGTGATGGAATTTTAGACCTTTGAGATGTAGATTATCCGCGTTCAGTTTTCTTCTTCAGTTGATCAATTTCCTTGGTGTGATTGATGACAACCGATCCTAGAGGTTTTTATGGGATGCTCGGATAAGTTTTCAATTTCCTTCGTCAAAGATGTGTTGTTGATACGAAATGACCGTAGCTGCTTCCGATATCAAGATATTCCCTTTGACTGCTTGCTTTTTGCCGAAAATTCTGACAAGTTTATCTTTCCAACGTTTCCACCATTTCCAACAGTGTCTTTTAATTTGTGGAATTAATTTTCCTTCAGAATCTAAAATACGTATTTCATTGTTTGTGCTGACTGGATCCAGATGCTTCGTCGATATTATGCACTGATTTTGTGCGCACCATGCTTCACGGTACCGACGTCCTCCTTCATAGTTTCCGCCTCTGTCACGGACATCCTGATCATGGCCGTTTCGGTGATGAACACTACCTCATTCCTTGCTCTCACGATAACGTCTGCGTTGTAGGATTTTACCAGAAAATGTCTTCTCAATTTGTGGTTGTTGCTGTTTGGTGAACCTCCTCATCTTAAACCCAGTTGGCCCATGTTCTACAAATGGAACGTCTTCCACAATAGCTTGAATGTCCATGTAGCTCTCACCCTCGCTAACCAACTTGTTGTCGCCATTGTCCTCTTCCGGAATACGACTCTCCCGTCCGTATTTTTCTGGTATCAACTCGCGCTGTTCATAGCATTCGGTTTCATTCCACCGTTTGTCGCCTTCCGTCGCGCTATCTACAGGTTTCTCAGCTGCGTTCATATCTTCCTGCTTTTCATCACCATTGTGAATGGTGTCTTCCGCCTCGTATTTGAATGATGATCCAATAGCATATGAGAGATTTTCGCTGGTATCGAGCGTGTACAATTTTTTTGAAAAACCTTCGAATTTTCAATTATGTCGTCGTCCACGTAGGCCATGCCATATGTTAATTCTTTTTGTATGTTCCAATGCTGTTGTTCTATATTGTTATATATCATGTCGGTTTCATCATGCGGCGGTAGCTCTTCAAATGCTGCCGTTACTGATGCGAACAGTTCGTTGAGCGATTGTTTTGCATTTAAAATGTCATAATCAGACATGTGCTCCAGTTCATGAGACGTATTTGTGACTAACTTTCGGAGGTTCCCCATTCTCCTAATATGGTGGTGTAAAATTTAAAAATTTTTTCACTGTTCCGATGTTAAAGCCTCGGTTACGTTTCTCTGTTTGGGCCGTGAGAAACGCCACTTAAATAAAATTTTAAAATTTCGTTTGCACTTTAGCGATTTAGACAATTTTAAAAATTTTACAACGACTGTGATTCCAATTTCACTAGCTCGTTTCCTCGAAGGACCAATGATCGAATATATTTCAATTCGCTTTGGCCTTTCTGTACCACTGAAAAGATACAACCATCTAATCTTTTCGAGTGCTTCTGCGATACTCTCGAATTGAGTATTTGTATGATACTCGACGGTTCGAAGGACCAATGCACTAACTGATGTTTGCGTCGTTTGAGTATTTGTAAGGTACTGATTTTATTTTAATAAAACACCTAAATATATAAGCACAAAAATGCACTTAAAACTAGACAGAATTAGAATATTATCAGCAGAGGCACGATAAGCGACCCCCGCACAGGCTATAAAATATTTATTACTTGTGTGTGTACTTTTCTTAATAGCGACAATAATAGAATACATTAGAATTGTAAATGGCCACACAGCCTCAACTCAAACTGAGTGTTACTAAACATAAGTTATGATGTGTGAGACACATCTTCTGTTTGACATTTTTTATTACTAGCGATAATTATAGATAATATTAGAAATGTAAAAGTGTTCAAAAGTATTTTGAACATTCTGCCGGGCAGACTTGGGAAATTGAGCGACCATTACCATTACCATTATCGTTACATTTAGTAAAAAATTCAGATTTTTATTGAGCTTTTCATAATTTATGTATTAATTATGGGTTTTAGCTCATTTTCCAAAAAACTAATTTTGGAAAAGGGAGTACAACAACTAAGCAAAAACTCAGTCTGGCAGAGTGTACAGCTGTTTCGGATCCAGCCACGGATCCTCGTCAGCACTCTTTATGCATTCTATTTTATCCAAGCGACGCTATAAGTAAGTATTGGTATGACGCACAAGAGAATTACGTCTCCTTTGCATCACACGCCAACTCACTGAAGCAGCGAATGGTAAAATGCAGCAAACTGAATTTTTACTTGTTGTTGTATAGCAACCTACTACTATGCCTGGTTGAAGAATTTCCTCAAAGTCCCAGCAAGCAAGTTGCATGGCAAATGAATTTTTACATTGTGTGTGCTCTGATACACACACATCAATTCACTTGCCAGAAAATACAAAAACAACAAAATTGTTTTTGGTTTAATTGGAGTACCCTCCATATGTTTATTTAGTAAAAAATTCAGATTTTTATTGAGCTTTTCATAATTTATGTATTAATTATGGGTTTTAGCTCATTTTCCAAAAAACTAATTTTGGAAAAGGGAGTACAACAACTAAGCAAAAACTCAGTCTGGCAGAGTGTAAAGCTGTTTCGGATCCAGCCACGGATCCTCGTCAGCACTCTTTATGCATTCTATTTTATCCAAGCGACGCTATAAGTAAGTATTGGTATGACGCACAAGAGAATTACGTCTCCTTTGCATCACACGCCAACTCACTGAAGCAGCGAATGGTAAAATGCAGCAAACTGAATTTTTACTTGTTGTTGTATAGCAACCTGTTGTATAGTACACTCTGCCAGACTGAGTTTTTGCTTAGTTGTTGTACTCCCTTTTCCAAAATTAGTTTTTTGGAAAATGAGCTAAAACCCATAATTAATACATAAATTATCATTACAGGTAATGAAATTTTATTTCATTACCATTACCATTACTGCAATGGTAATTGTAATGGTAATGGTAATGAAGTAATGAAAATTGCATTGCAATGGTAATGAAATTACCATTATTTCATTGCGATAGTAATGATAATGAAGTAATGAAATTTCCATTACTTCATTACTTCATTACCTATCTGCCCCAATTGCGTTTTTGCCACTTTTCGGGCAAATCATGCCAAGTTTAATTGTAGCTACCATCAAGTGTGTCCATGGTCATTTTATGGATGATTAATGTCAGTTGCGATTAGGACAGCTTCTGAATGCGTCCTTGGACATTTTATGGAAGAATCATGTCAGGTGGGATTAGGCCAGCTTCTAAGTGCGTCCTTGGACATTTTTTGGACGAATCATGTCTGGTGGGATTAGGCCAGCTTCTGAGTGCGTCCTTGGACATTTTTTGGATGATTCATGTCAGTTGGGATTAGGACAGTTTCTGAGTGCGTCCTTGGACATTTTTTGGACGAATCATGTCTGGTGGGATTAGGCCAGCTTCTAAGTGCGTCCTTGGACGCCCTTAGGATCGCGATTTTGTCGTGACATCAGCAGATACTTCTTGTCACACTAACAGCTGTTCTTTGTATACGTTTTTCTGGCAGCCAACGTTGCCAGAAAGATCACTCTATGCTGGAGTGGATTATTTCGCTAAAGACTCAAGAACGAAAAAAGATACAACAGAAATGTCGGAATTTGATAGAAATTGCTACATTATTGCAAATATGGTACGATAAGTTCCTAAATGTAATTTTTATTACTTGTTTTGAACAAAATAACTGATCTGCATTTGTCAATACTAAACATATATGCATTTAAAATTTTTTTTCTAAATTTGTTGAAGCGTTAATTTTGTCATCAAAAACGTAAACAATATTTTTTGACATTAACTTTTTTTAAACATAAGCGCGAAAGATCTATCTACTTCGAAGACGAAACTTTTGCCGAAGGTTTAAAAATCATTCATTAAAAACAATGTATTGCAATGTGAAAATATACGTATTTTAAAAATTTTTCCATTGTTTGGGAAACCAGCGTAAAGTTGTTTGTCCTTTAACGCTGATGTTGTTGCAGCAGAACACGAAGCACCTCATTTTCCGAATTGTTTAAATTATTTCTTGTTTATATTTTTTTTGGGAACACACACGAAATTTACCACTTAGCTAAAACAGTTTTCAATTAACAATAATATAAAACAAATGTTTTATTAAAAAATACCGCTTCAACTTATTAAATGGTTTCCTTTATTAAGGTCCCCACACACCAACGCGAAATTTCGCGAAACTTGCTCGAAAATTCTTCTTGAAAAGGCGATATTCGAATAAAAAAGCTTGTGGTGAAAAATTTCATAAAAACAAATAAAAATGTATATAATTTAAAAATCTTGTTAAAATGAACGCACTATCGCATTTCCAACAAACATTTTGGGCAAGTTTCGCGGCGTCTGCGAAATTTCGCGTTGGTGTGTAGGGACCTTTAAACAACTCAAATATACTCAATAATAATTTAAATAATTTCGAATCGTATTTCTACTAACGACTAATTAATACAGTAGAGAATTCATTAATCTGGTAGCACTATTGCGAAACCAATTAAGCTAAATTTGTGGCAACGCCTGTATTTTTCTGCCAAACTGAGAAGTATCTGCTGACGTCATGCTAGATAACCGTAAACGGCCTCATGTCGTTATCTAGTATTCTATGTATCTTGAATCCAGACCGTGTGTCAACCCTAGATGGGAAGGATATTGCCATGTTGTTCCAATATTTTTTATATAAAACCCAATGTGAAATTAATAAAGTGTGCTAATTAGGGAGAACGACTTATGACGATGTCAAAAAGAATTACGACAATGTCAATAAAACGATGTTGCTCCTCGAGTACTACATATTCAGAGTTGCATAATTTAGGATCACAATGTAAATACTTTTCGAAAAATGTTGATACAGTTAATAAAAATGTTAAATAAAAAAGAGTAAAAAACAATTTTTTTAAAATATAACCCTTTAACCGACTAAAAAGCAGAAAAAAAATTTCCTTTAAATTTTTTTTCCGCAATTTCGATTTAAAATTAAATAATATCATTTGAAGTCGCCAAAAACCCTTAATTTCAAATCGAAATTGCGGAAATTATTTTAAAGGAAATTTATTTTCTGCTTTTTAGTCAGTTAAAGGGTTTATTTTAAAAAACTAGTTTTTTACTCTTTTTTATTATCCTTGACAATGCGTCAGCGTTTGTATTAATCTTTCCCTGCTTGTAAGCAATTTAATAATCATAGTCAGACAGATCTACTCGTATTCTCGTCAGCTTTGAAGATAGATACTTGTTCGAGAATAAAGAAACCAATGATCGGTGATTAGTAACCACAATAAATTTGAGTCCAAATAAATATGGTCTAAAGAAATCAATCCCCTAATGTATCGCCAAAAGTTCCTTTTCAATAACTGTGTCGAGTATATATCAACTAAAAGGGTGGGGGGTCAATCGCAATTAATTTTGAGTAGGTGTTAATAATATGTTTTTTTTTAATTCCTTAAAAATTCTACTTTACTATTCATTACTTAATTCTATTTTAAATTCATATTGTGTGTAATATGAATTAATATAAATGTAAATATGTGAGGGTGGATATTACATGTGATTTTGTGTTTGCAGTGGCAGGTGTCCCCCGTTGGCACTTGGGTTATGTGTAGGTGCTATGTTGTTGCTGATGTTCTTGATGTTTTCTCGTTTATGTTGTCTCTGCTTGTGATTCCGTCGATGCGTGTGGGCTCCCTGGTCTGTTTCAACTAACTAGCATTCTCTAATGTTCGCAACATGAACCGAACCTTGCACTGCCGACTGGATATACGAATTCCTATTCAGCAACGCAGGGTTGGATTATTTGGTATGAACAAACTGACTTATTTAATTATGCTTATTCAAAGATTTGCTGGCATATGAAATTGGTAAATCTTCTCCGATTTCTCCTTGAGAAAGGACAGCACCTAACGCATAATCAGATGCCAATTGTCAACACAAACGGGCACCTTAGAGTATCTGCAAATTTAAAAAAGTTAGAAAAAAATTTAAAATTGGGGTATGACAAATAAATCATGGCAAATTTATTGTAATTGGGTCCGATTAATGTTGATGCCTTGGGTAATGCAATAAAGGGTCATATTTCAAAAACCGCAGGGTTCCTGTCCAAACGAAGGAAGTGCATTATGCGACTGCCAGGCGGGATCACTCCACTTTGTATTATCTTCTGATAAATGTCCGCACCCAACCTTGCTCGTCGATGCAAAATCTGGGTCCGCCAAAACCAAGTGACTGAACTGAGTCTTATGGTCATCATTCAAATCCTTTGGATAGGGTCTAGCCGGGTTTACTAATGCTCGTACGTTATGCCAAACGCCGTCATGCGACAATCGTATCTTTGCTGTAGGTAGGGTTGCCACACGGTCTGGATTCGTCTGGATTGTCCAGATTTTTTGTCACGTGTCCAGAGTCCAGTTTTTCAATAATTTGTCCAGAAAAGTTGTGAAACCATGCCAAATGAAAGTACAAAAAGTTTCAGTCCGATCGGATAATATTTACTATCCCCGCAGCGCCCTTAAAATTTTGAAATTTTCATGAAAACGTGCAAATTTGCTCGTAGTTTTGCACGGCGACCCGAAGGTCGGTATGGTAATATTTTAGATCGAGGGGTCATAAAATGTGTCTCGACATACCATGAAAGCGATTGGTCGAACCGGGATTTTCATAGAAGCCCCGAAAACAAGGTACAAAAATGGTGGAATTTTTGTGAATTGGTGCAAATACGGCATATTAATACACTGGGTTAAGGACCCTTCACCCACCCCTGCGCTGCCGCCTTCCCCACTCCCGACAGCGGAACACCCCACTCCCGACAGCGCAAAACCCCTGCTGATGTCTTTACCAAAAATCCACATCGCGGTCTTTACTTTGACGGCCGTAAGGATAAATCTAGTGTACAAGTAAAAGAAGGGTCAAAATACTACCGGCGCATTCACACCGAGGAACACATATCACTTGTGCAAGAGCCAGGCTCGTGTTATATTGGCCACGTTACTCCAGCATCGGGCACAGCAATTGACATTTCAAAATGCATCCTCAACTTTTTGGATGAAAATTATGCCAGACAATTTCTTGTTGCTGTTGGTTGCGATGGAACTAACGTAAACACCGGACACAAGGGTGGAGTAATTCGTTTGTTGGAGAAGGAACTAAAACATCCATTACAATGGATTGTTTGTCTCCTCCATTTCAATGAGTTGCCTCTGAGGCACCTTATGCATTCTCTTGATGGTACCACCAGTGGTCCTTACACTTTCTTTGAAAGCCTCCCTGTATGTAGCTTCAAAAAATTGGATGTGGATTTGCCGGATGTAGATGTTACAGAGCTGAGTAAGGATCAGAAGTACCTGTATGCCATTTCCATGGCCATTAAATTAGGAATGTGTTCTAAGGACCTAGCGAGGCAAGACCCCGGTCCTCCTTCACACTCAAGGTGGCTAACCACAGCCAACAGGATACTTCGTCTTTACATCGGAAAGGCCAGGCAATCCGCTAATCTGAAAGATTTGGTTCGTTTAGTCATGAAAGTTTGCTATCAAGATCAAACACTCCGTTGTCGATGGCAGCAAGTTGCTTTTTGATATGGTGGAGAGATCAAGGTATTTGCCTAAGAAACACCGTGATATTGTCAACCCGGTCATCAGCAATAATGCGTACTTTGCGCACCAAGAAAATGTTCTTCTGTTCATGTTGGCCGACGAAAGACAGGAAGTTAGAAAAATGTCAGTTCAAGCAATTCTGTCAAAGAGGCTGCAGGCTGCGGTTGGAGAAGGGGGGCACAGACCTACGCATTTTCCGTGTTCCTGTACTAAATTTTCAAGCAACACAGTACACGGAAATGGTAAATTGGCGCAAAGATGAACTATTTGAACCTCCAATTTTGAGTGGATCAGCAGACGAAGCCATTCAGTCATGTGTTGAAGACTGTTCTAAGGTCATGACTTTGGTCGGAGACTTTCCTTGTCACACCCAGGCGGTGGAAAGAACGGTAAAACTTGTCACCCAAGCTGCAAAAAGAGTGCATTAAGTCCACAATCAGATCAAGAAAAATTATGCCTAAGTTCAATTCAAAGAAAGATTTCGGCATCAAGCGCGGACTCATAATCTGACTTTTCGGAGTGAAAGAGTCCTCCCATTCATGGTTGGTCGGTTGGGATGGGAGAGGGCGGAACCCGACGTGCAGCCACCTTCTCGAGGTGGGTTCTGAGCCGTTTTTACCCTCCGGAAAACGGGCGGAGAGCTGCACACCCGGGTTGGGAGGACCTAACCCCCACCCCACCTCCACTGCACTCGTTACGGCGCTTACCTAGGAATATGCCGTATTTGCTACAATTCACAAAAATTCCACCATTTTTGTACCTCGTTTTCGGGGCTTCTATGAAAATCCCGGTTCGACCAATCGCTTTCATGGTATGTCGAGACACATTTTATGACCCCTCGATCTAAAATATTACCATACCGACCTGAAACTTTTTGTACTTTCATTTGGCATGGTTTCACAACTTTTCCTCACCCCCCATCATCCAAAATATGAAAAAATTGATTTTCAATACACTCTACTGTATACGTCATTCTAAACAGTTTTCGAAGAGTCTTCTGAAATATTTATGGAACTACATCACACAACCTTTTTTTAAAAAGTATACCATTTTGAAATTTTGTTTCGAATTAAGTGCTTATTGCTTTCGACCACAAAATTGTCAGACTAAACTATAAAACTGTAAAGAGTTCTACACACTTTTAAAAACAGTAAATATATAAATATTTGTGGAAAGAATAGAATTGTATTGTTTTTAAACAGAAGTTTTAAAGCTTTCAACGTCTTTCAAAACTGAAAAAGAAAAATTTACAGGTCTTTTCTGGCGCGGGACAAAAGTTAAAATGTTTGTTGCATGCCAATGAGAAGGTAATAAAGGCGGTTACAAACTTCTTACCGCCAGTATAGACTTGTAAAGGTGCTTTTTTTTGCATAATAAGCTGTGTAATTTAATTGAGGTACACTCAGGGAAAAAAAACATTGTAAAATCAAGTACGATCGTATTTACTCCGTCATTTTTTCAACTTAATGGAAACAACTTTGAAATAAAGAGAAAAATACATAAAATAACTATTGTTAACTTTAAAACAAAGTTGAAATGAAGTGAAAAATACTTAAAATAACTGTTGTCAACGTTGAAACAAAGTTGAACGATTTTAAATCAAGGTCTGGCAAACTTAATATAAATTGGAAAATTTTTGAAATAATCGGAAAACAACTTTGAAATAAGTTTATTTCTTTTTGAATTTAAGTTTTAAATTGAAAACAAGTTTGTTCGTAGTTGTTTCTAAAATTTCCAACTTTACCAGACTTTCATTAACGTTTCTACTTGTTTTAAGGTGGTTATTTTTGATTTAAGGTTGTTTTTTCTCTGCATATTGCTATCCAATTCCTACTTTAATATGCCATTAAAATAAAAAAAATTTCCGATTTTTTCTTTGAATGTCCAGTTGAAAATAGAAAAGTCCAGATATTTTTTTTCAAAATCCAGAAGAAGATCATTTTGCATGTGGCAACCCTAGCTGTAGGTACCAGCGTCTGTTTAATAATCAAATAAGGGGTCGCTGTGGGCTCTTTGTGGTTCGTTTCAATCCTTTCGTGTCGAGGATTTCGCAGTAGACTCGAGTGATGCTTTCCATTGCAGGTGATACACTTTTGGTGGCTAGTATGGTGGAATCTTTGAGATCGTGATATTCTCAAAGTATACGAGATATCCTTATGCATTTTTTGGAGGGTAAAATAATAAGCTTAGTTATGGGTCTGATGATTGAACCCTGAGCCGTTCGAATTACGTCAACTCGAGTTCTACCATCGGTGCCAAAATGAACTTTTTCAATTGGGCCATCACAACTTAATACCAAAGCTGGGCATTAACTAGTTAATTAGTTAATAGTTAATTAACGAAGTTAAATTTTTTTGTTAACTTTTAACGTTTCAGGAAACGTTTAGTTAAGTTAAATTTCTTCAATTAACTAGCATTAGTTAACTTTGAAACAAAAAAATTTTTTTTAAAAAGAGTAAAAAACAAGTTTTTAAAATTAACCCTTTAACCGAATAAAAAGCAGAAAATAAATTTTCTTTAAATTAATTTCCGCAACTTCAAAATCTGCAATGATATTAGGAAGAAAGTAGCCAAAAACCCTTAATTTTAAATCGAAATTGTGGAAATTAATTTAAAGGAAATTTATTTTCTGCTTTTTAGTCGGTTAAAGGGTTATATTTTAAAAAACTTGTTTTTTACTCTTTTTTATTTTCCTTTTTTTTTAAAAAAAAAAAAAAATTTTTCCCGCCTTTTCTCCCCTTACCCCTTTTTTCCCCTTTTTTACTTTTTTTCCCGAATGCGAACCTAAGTACAAAATTTCAGCCCTGTAGCTTATAAAAAACCAAAGTTAGATCATTAAATTGGCTCCATCCCGCTCCCCTTTGCCCCCACACCCCCTTTCCAAAGGGTATAAAATTTCATTTTGTTTCATATATATATATATATATATATATATATATATTTATATATATATATATAGTCCACCCAAAGCAAGTTAATATAAGGGTTATAAAAAATAAAACGTAATAGGAGTCTGTTATTTGTTTGTACCCGTTGCAACACCGTCCTCTCATGAAAATGAAAAATTGAGCCAATGAAAGAGGCAACATTTCTCAATAGCACACTTTATTAATTTCACAATGTATAAAACCTAAAAAAAACTGCATACTTCTTTTTAAATTGTTGCATATTATTTTCATATTTCTGTCATATGATTGTGCATAAACATTCGATCCTAGTTATCAGACTTAAGATAACTTTTTCGATACTTAATTTTAAAGAGGTTTTATCTTAATTTTGTTCAGAAAAAAAAAGCAATATTTTGCAATGCAAACAATCTTTATCGAACGGACGCGTTTTAATCTGCAAATAAGTTCTTTGAGAACAAAAACCCTTTGTATAAGCCTCAGTCGGCAAATACGAGTAATGCAATTGGCGCAAACACTACAGAGAAAAACACTCCACGTGCGGCAGTGCAGACTGGCATGCACCGCTACCTGCAAAAGCCAGACCCTACATTGCAAAAGCGCAAAACGACCCCTCCCAAAAATACGAATACGCCTAAGGTTTTAAAGACAAAGCCGAGTATACAGCCCATAAATCTTGGGCAAAATAGATACTCCCTATTATATGAAGAGGATAATTCAGACCCTAAACCCAAGACGTCAAAGCCGCCACCAATTTATCTCAGAGAAAAAAACTCGAATTCCCTTGTGACTCTGATAACACAAATTGTAGGTGCCAATAGATTTCATGTGATGGCTATTCTCAAGGGCGCCATCCATGAAACAAAAATAAAAATTTATAATGAGGCAGATTTTCGCAAAATTGTGGATCATTTCGATAAGTGTAAAAAGAGCTATTACACATACCAGCTCAAAAGTAGCAAAGGTCTATCGGTTGTTCTAAGAGGTGTAGACTCGTTTGTCGAATGTGGCGATGTAAAAGAGGCATTAATTGCATTAAAATTCCAAGATAGATCTGTGTCTAACATTCTAAACAAGGAAAAATTACCCCAACCACTTTTCCGCATTGAACTGGAATTTGACCCTAAGACTCTGCAAAAAAGTGAAACCCACCCTATATACAATTTGCGATATTTACTACACCGTAGAGTCAGTGTTGAGGAGCCGCATAAACGTCGTGGCCCAATACAATGCCAAAACTGCCAAGAATTTGGTCATTCGAAAAAATATTGTACACTTCCCAGTGTTTGTGTTATTTGTGGTGACCTTCACCAGACCCAATTGTGCCCAAAATCGAGAGAAGACGTAAATGTTAGACATTGTAGTAACTGCGATGGAAATCACACTGCCAACTACAGAGGGTGTTCAGTCTACAAAACCCTTAAAAGTAAGGTTATTACCGAACCGAAGCCCTTAAGCGCAACAGCTACAAAGAGGTCAAACCCTACTCCAGCCAATTTTGCGCAGATGAAATCATACCCACCACCCCAAGGAAATGGTGCTAACGCCTCATCACAACAACAACAATTTTCATACGCAAATGTACTCAAAGGATATACCCAAGACCCTCCAGTTATTCAACCGGCCCAACAGAACATTGGTCTTGAACAAACACTACAGATGTTTATGCAAAACATGTCGCAGTTTATTAACGGCATGCAAACTATGATGCAGGAAATGATACACAATCAAAACCTGCTAATCCAGACCCTTTTAAAAAATAAGCCATGAATGCGATAAAAATATCCTTCTGGAACGCGAACGGCTTATGCCAACATAAATTGGAACTCATTCAATTCCTCAATTCATTCTGTATAGATGTAATGCTAATTTCAGAGACTCAGTTGACCCAAAAACACTTTTTTAACATACCCGGATACAAGTTGTATGACACTAAACACCCAGGTGGTAAAGCACGAGGTGGATCAGCGATTCTAATTAAGGACAGAATCAAGCACTATGTTTTACAGGAATTTTGCACCGAGTACTTGCAAGCCACCAGTATTTGTCTTGATGAGTACATAAAAGGATTGACAATATCTGCAATATACTGTCCACCCAGCTCCAAAATAACTGAACAGCAATTTCAGACATTTTTTGCAACCCTTGGCCCAAAATTTCTCGTAGCTGGAGATTTTAATGCCAAACACACTTATTGGGGCTCTCGTCTGATTTCACCCAAAGGAAGACTACTATGGAATACTACCAGCAAACTCGGCCTTGATGTGGTTTCGTCAGGCACGCCAACATACTGGCCATCGGACAGGCGCAAAATTCCAGATGTTATTGATTTTGCAGTAATCAAGACCCTTAAACGAACTCAACTAACCATTGAGTCTTCAGTGGAACTCTCGTCTGATCACACACCCACTATTATCACAGTAAAATATGAGCCAAATTCAGAAGTCAACCCACCCGACAAACTCACCAGTATCCATACGAATTGGCTTAAATTCAGAAAATATATAAGTTCACACATTACCCTACATGTGTCACTGAAAACTGAGGAACAACTTTGGCGTGCCACAAAAAATTTAAAACGACCCATTATTGCAGAATCGCCAATTCGTTTACCCAACGGAGACTCGGCGAGAAGTGATGCCGAAAAAGGTACTGCTTTTGCAAGTCACCTACTATTTACTCCCAACCCCCCAAATGCAAATTACCCGTTACCACAGCTCGCAACCAGGCCAAACTATAACCCACTACTCATCAGAAGAAAAGCACTTATGGACGATATTGCCAAGTTGAACCCAAAAAAAGCTCCAGGACATGACTTAATAACGGCTAAAATGGTGAAAGAGCTGCCATCAATTGCTGTTAGTCACTTATTGCATATATATAATGCTATATTAAGAATAGGTCACTACCCAACTGACTGGAAGCTGTCGCAGATCACGATGATCCCAAAACCGGGAAAAGACCCTACAAACGTGAGTTCATATCGCCCAATAAGCTTACTCTCTACCCTATCAAAACTTTTTGAGAAAATTCTGATAAAAATGATGTTACCCACAATACTCGCTAAAGGTGAAATACCCAATCACCAATTCGGATTTAGAGAAAAGCATGGCACAATTGAACAGGTTCATCGCATTGTTGAATTGATCAAAAAAACGTTCGAGAAAAAGCAATACTGCTCAGCAGTATTCCTCGACATCACCCAAGCCTTTGATAAGGTATGGCATAGAGGATTGATATCCAAACTACAGAAACTATTACCCGCAAGCATGCACGTTTTGCTTGACAACTACTTGACCCACAGAAAATTTGTAGTTAAACATAAAAGTTTCGTTTCTAGTATATTTGATATTCTTGCCGGTGTACCCCAAGGCAGCGTCCTCGGACCCCTCCTGTATATACTCTATACAGCTGATATGCCCATTTATGATCAGACCCTCATCGCAACATTTGCCGACGACACCGCAATATTGTGCTCGCACTCAGACGCTAAAATGGCATCACAACACGTGCAACAACATTTGAACACTTTACAGAATTGGCTATCAAAGTGGAGAATTAGAGTCAACGAGTCTAAGAGTGCACATATAACCTTCACCCTAAGGAAAGACACTTGCTCCATGCTTACAATAAATAATAGTGAAATACCACAATGTACTGAGACCAAATATCATGGTATGCATCTCGATCGCAGACTCACATGGAAAAAGCACATCGCAGCTAAAATTACACAAATAAAATTAAAAAAACTCGAATTAAATTGGCTCCTCTCGAAGCAATCAAAACTCAACACCACATATAAAATCCTGTTATACAAAAGTATAATTAAACCCATATGGTCATATGGGATCGAGCTCTAGGGAACAGCATCTCCATCAAATGTTGAGAAACTGCAAAGGATGTCAAAAATTCTGCTACAAATACTTGGAGCGCCATGGTTTATAAAAAATGAACACATCCACAGAGATTTACAAATATCGAAAATATCTGATGAGATACCGAAACGTAATACAAAGTATGCAGATAAGCTAAAATTGCACCCTAATATTCTAGCTCGAACCTTAATAAAACCCACCCGACCCTTACGTCTAAAACGAAATTATTCTATTGCCTTTGAATAGATAGTTCAGGGACACCCTCCTCGATGCAGCCGTTCGTCTATGCCGACATCCTGTAGATGCCGACATCCAGTCAACGCCTACATCGCCTTGATACATACATTAAGTTGTCCAAATCAGTGGATAAGGTCAACTAGTACTATGTTAAATCTGTTATGTAATGTCTAATTATTTTGTTCAAAGTTATTGTTAGTTCTAATTTTTTTATTTTAGAAGATTCAATAAAGAAATTTTATGTAGTTAAAAAAAAAAAAATAAATATTTTGGAAAGTTTTTAGAAAAACCGTTTACTTTTTTGAAACCAGCGGGACAAAATCCATTTAGAAGCTTAGTTTCAATTAATTCAGAATACTCCTTCTACTTTTTTCACAAACTTATATGGACCCAATCACTGTGCACCGCTTCAATTTTGTTTACTCAGGATACTCTAAGCCTATGCCAGACAGTCGTCAGTTGACCCCTGTTCATTTTTATTTTTACGTTTTTGGTGCCTGCACGTGTCGCAAAAATATTTGACGCCGGGTCTATCTGCTACCTTTTTTCTTTATGTCACAAAAGGGTTGATAATCAGTCTTATTTTATGTGCCAAATAGATAAAAAGTGTGAAATTCCAAGAAATTCATAATGAAAAATCGCCTAAAAATTGTTCATACAAAATAGGGTGATTTTTCATATGAATTTTTGGATGATTTTTCCTAATATTTTGGCGAAATTTCCGTTTTTGTTTTTAGGTAATTTTTCATTATGAAAAAAATTACCCAAAAAAAAAAAGGAACTAGAGACTGAACTATCTTTCAAAACGTTCAAAATCACATTTCGAAAATTTCCAATTCAATCCACCAAAAAAAAATTTGTATCTCAAGACCCCATTTTGACCTATTTATATGTGGGATTGGAAGCTCGGACCATGTTTAAAATCCATTTCTAAACATTTCCAATCGAATACAGCAATAAAAAAGACTTGGGAGCCACGCCCAGTTGTTGTCCGATTTGGCTAATTCTGGAACTTGATCTCAGTATTCACGAGAAAAATATGTACCCACAGTTTCAAGTTGATATCTCTAAAACTGCGACCGCTATCGTGCGGACGGACAGATCAAGAATATATATACTTTTCCATACAGGACACGCCAGACGGACACGCCTACAAACGTTGGGACAAAGTTAGTATACCCTGCCACAGTAAGTGTGGGGGTATAAAAATCACACAAAAACTAAAATAGAAAATCACCAAAAAATTTGAAGAAATCGCCCAAAACAAAAATAAAAAATCGCCTAAAAATTAAAAAAACTAGAGAGTGGACTATCTTCGGCTATACCGAAGCTGAAATAGCCCCACACAGTAGGAAGAAGTACCTCGAACATAAAAAAATGTGGTCTCAAGACCCCATTTTGAGCCACCTATAAATAGTTTTGGAGCCCGGACCATGTCCAAAATCAGTTTCTAAAAATTTCCGATCAAATCGACCAAAAAAAAAATTGGTCTCAAGACCCAATTTTGACCCTTATATATGTGGTTTCGGAACCTCGGAAAAAATACGTTTCTAAACATTTCCAATCGAATGCAGCAATAAAAAAGACTTGAAAAATGTTGATATTTTTTTTCGGTGTATGGGAGCCACGCCCGGTTTGGCTGATAATCGAACTTGATCTCAGTATTCACGAGAAAAACATGTACCCTAAGTTTCAAATCGATATCTCCAAAACTGCGACCGCTACCGTGCGGACGGACAGACGGACGGACAGACAGACGGACATGGCTAAATTGACTCCGGCGGTGATGCTGATCAAGAATATATACTTTTCCATACCGGACACGCCCAAAAATTCAAAATGTACAAACAAAATTTTCTCTATTTTTTTGTGTAACAATGCAGAGACGCCGGAGTTTTTTAAATTACTTGTCTTTTATCATAGAATAGTAAAAACGTTATACAAATACGTAGCAAAATATGTTCTTTCTCGGGATATTTGGTATTTAACAGTAGGAATCGCGCGATTTTTCCGGGATTTTAAATTATTTAATTAATTTTTAAATTCTTTGTATTTATTCGTCGAAGAGTAAAAATGTTACGCAATTAAAAAACAACCTCTGTTGCTCCTCGAGATACCAAACATGTAATAGTAGGTAGTAAGGTAATTTATGGAATAGTAAAAAAGTTACGTAAATGCACGCATTGCCGAATGAAAGTAATTAAAAATACTGTTAAAAAGCGGATATCTCGCGCGCAATTAGGGCTTCTAGTCAAATTGTTTCGTCAATTCGTGTATATGTAAAACTATTTTATTATAAAAGAACACAAGTAGTTAAATACAATTTTTACTTGTGAGCGATTTTTCATAATGAAAAACTAAAAAGGAAATTTCGTCCAAAAGTTAGAAAAAACGGCCCACAACTTTTTTGTATGAACAATTTTTGGGAAATTTTTCATTTATATTTTTCATACTGAAAAATCGACCAAAAACTTAAAAGGAAATTTTTCCATTTTAGTTTTAACGATTTTTCCTTGTTTTTTTGGGTGATCTTTCCTTTTTAATTTTTGGGCGATATTTCATTTTTATATTTTACCTTTTTTTAATTGGGCGATATTTCCTACAGCCGCGTTCTTTAATTATATTACGTATTTCTTTAACAAATCTAGCAACACATTCCTGACAAGTGTTGTTGCAACTAACAAAAACTGCAAATATTAGCATTTCGTATGCTTTTTCGATACTTTTGCAACCTTGTTTTTGCTTCTAAGGATTCGACAGCTACATTTTGCTAGAAGGCAACACTCTTTTGACTCATGACCCCAGCTCGAAGCTGACGTCAAAAAAACCAGTAAAAAATGTTGACTCGCTCTCTCAAAAAGTGTTAATTTTTGGAAACATCAACACTTTGACAGCACCCGGTGTCAATTGATGCCTGTGTGTCATCCCCTATAGCCGTCATCCGTTCAACCGTCAACCGCTATAATTTACGCATCAAAAATTTGACGCGTACATTTTTTAAAATGTACTCCAAAACATATAGTGCAGCTTCTAAAAAATAAAAGAACATCCCATGCTGAAATTGGGCCAGAAGCGATGCCCAAAAGAGTGCAGCTTTTGCCAACGTATTCACCCCAAACGCAACCACTGGTGATATCCCATTACCAACTTTAGTTCCACACAATAACTCTAGTACACTTGCGATTAAAAAAAAACGAACTAATGGATATAATAAACCAATGCTTGGATCCAAAAAGAACACTAGCATCAGACTTGATAACACCTACAATGATAAAAGAACTGCCAACAGTTGCAGTAACTCAATTATTGCACATATTGAACTCGATCCTTAGAACATGTCAATACCCATATGATTGGAAACTTTCTCAAGTTACAATGATTCCCAAACCTGGAAAAAATCCCAATAATGTGACTTCATACCGCCTCATAAGTTTGCTCTCTGTGTTATCGAAACTCTTCGAAAAACTTCTAATAAAATTGATTTCACCCAAAATTACAGAAAAACAAGTGATTCCCGATCACCAGTTTGGCTTCCGCGAAAGCATGGCAATATAGAGCAAGTGCACCGCATTGTAGACTCAATAAAAAGCACTTTCGAAAAGAAACAGTACTGCTCCGCTGTTTTTCTCGATATCACCCAGGCCTTCGATAAAGTCTGGCACGAAGGACTTATTTACAAATTACAGCTTATATGCACTGCCTTCTCAAAAACTATCTCACTAATAGAAAATTTGTGGTAAAATATAAAAGCTTTGTCTCCCGAAAATATGATATACTACCACAAGGCAGTGTCCTCGCGCCCCTGCTATATATTCTCTATATTGCAGATATGTGTAAGTGATACAACTCTCATATCGACTTTTGCTGGCGACACTGCTATCCTGTGCTCCCACTCAAACCCAGACATGAAAACTCTTTACGTGCAAAAACATTTCGACAATCTAAGTAATTGGCTATCACGATGGGAAATCAAAGTCAACGAATCCAAAAGCTGTCACTTAACCTTCACCCTAAGAATGGGCACGGGCCCGCACTGAAGATCAGCGGCAAAGTTGTCCCTGAAAGTTCCGAAACAAAGTATCTTGGAATGCACCTCGATCGCCGACTCACATGGCATAAACATATTCAATCCAAAATCACCCAGATTAAACTAAAATCCTGAGAGAAATTGCCAGAGCCCTTGGTTTATAAGAAATGCAAACATCCACAATGATTTCCTGATATTCCTGCAGTAAAAGACGAAATTCCGAAACTTACCTCGAAGTTATGTTTCATCCAAACATTCTAGCTAAAAATTTACTGAGACCTCTCCCAAGTAACACACGTAGTTCGCCGGGCTGACTTGTAGCCCGCAGACAGTGCGCATGTACAGATTTTGGTAGCATGAGCTGACAAAAAATCTTAGTTGTCAGTCGCTACTACTTCTTCATCAGAGCAATTCTGTGCCTACAATAAACATACAACTAATGGTTTAAGTAGCGACTACTTACTTATTAGTAGGAGCTACTAACTATCAAAAGAAAAAAGAGACGCATATATCATATAGATTTGCATGAAATATGTTTTCTCTTTCTGTTGCATTACTTTTGATATAGCGCCATTTTGATAGTAACAGTGATGTTCCATGTACGAATCAAAAGACCACAGTGTTGCAAATACACTTTTAATTTAACTTTTGTGTTATTATTTATTCTTCCCTTTAATCAAAGGTAATTTTTTATAATCAAAATTCACAAAGTTTAACATTTGACGAACCATTCCAAAGACCGCAAACTAGTTCCGAAAAATGGTTGAATGCTTTAAGTATAAAATGAACATCAATTTTTTAGGTCACGCGTGAAATGAAAACTGTGCGACAAAACATTTTATTATGCAATCAAACAAAAAATTGTTTACTAATTTCTTTTTAAATGATGCAGTTTTTTCCTTGGAAAATTTTCAACAAAACACTTCTTAACCATTTTTTTTCTCCGAACCGTAATTCTTCTTATAATTTTGATTTTGTAAACTTTTTGTTTGAGATAATCACACTCAGAGAAAAACGTCCTATTAGCTTGTGAATGGGACGCCTATTAATCCAATAGTACGAATTCCAATCAGTTTTTACTATTAATTCAATTATTTTCTAATGAATTTCAAAGTTTTTGAGAAAATGTGTCCAATTGATACAATAAGGTATGGACTATTAATAGTTTAATGGGAAGCATAATTAATATTATAGGAATTACTATTATCTTAATAATATTTATGTAATTATTTTTGTAAGGCTGTACTATTATTTCAATAGTCCAAAACTATTGTAAGTATACCAATTGCGAAATTCCGTTTACAGCATGAGATAGAATGAAATCGATATACATAGTACATAGTTCTGAAGTAAGTTCCATCTCTGTCTCTCACAAACTTTTTCACAACAATTTTTTTATTTGGAAAAAAGGGAAGTAAAGGAAAATTTAATAAATAAATCTAATTTAATAAGTAACTGCTCACAATGGCTCACAGGCTACGGCTGCTGCACCCTACATCTGCATGGATAGCGAGTGGCAGAGCACCATCTTGATACTGCGACTGCCACTTGGTCCTGCACCATGACTGCTACGCTGTGGTACATATCGGAGGTCCAGTTGTTGGATACCAGTCCAACAAAGTCTTCAAAATCAAGGAACGCATCATAAAAGCATTCATCAAAATGATAAAAATCTGCACATTTGCTAATTTAAAAAAATGTTCAAGCATAACATAACCTCAAATTACATGTTTGCTAATTGTGCTGATTTCAGGAACGTCAGAACAACCGAATTGTCAATTGTTCTTCGAATTGGTGCCTAAGTTCGAGAAGTTCAAAGCGGTATATGTGAAAAGTCTACGAACAAGTCGGGATGCTTCTCTAGAATCGGCCCTGAACAAACTGCTAGCGTGAAAATGATTGTTTTGGCGACTACAAAAATATGTGTGAAATGTGTGGAGTTTTAATAAATTGTGCAAAATCTAATCCTAGCTAATCATAAGCAATATCGCCATCCTTTTATTTTAATAGTTACTTACTTAATAGTACAGCCTATTAAATTAATAGTAAACAATATAAAGTTATCCTATTAGATTAATAGGACTATCCTATTAAAACAATATTAGGTTGTTCTATTAGATTAATCTGGTCAATAGTTAAAATAATAATACGAACTATTGTTGAGTAATAGGACGTACAATTGTTTTTAATTTGAAATATTATTAAATCAATAGTACCAGCGCGCTATTAGAACAATAGTTTCAAAGTTATTATTCTAATGAGATATACCCCATTGACCAAATTTAATAGTAAAAATAATGTAATTAATAGTAAAATCCTATTTATTTTATAGTATTTTTCCCTGAGTGCAGAGGAGAGTTTACAAAATTGCAATTATAGGAAAAACTATTGCTCGGAGAGAAAAAATGGTTAAGAAGTATTTTGTGGAACATTTTCCAAGGAAAAAAACGGCATCATTTAAAAAGATCATAGTAACACTTTTTTTTTTTAAATTGGTGACTGTGAAAATACCATTTTTCGTCGCAAAAGTTTTTATTTCGCATGCCCTAATAAATATATGTTCATTTTATACTTTTATGTTGCCTCAGTGAGACTGATATTTCAAATTAAACATAAAAACATTGTAGAAATATTATTGTTGTGCAGGGAAAAGTAGGGATTTCGTAAGGCCGATAATTGATTTCTTTGGGCCGATTAGGGATTTTTGAAAACAAGTGGAGCATCACTGATATATACTTTGTTTATCTATAAAATATTTTTCCAAAATATTTGTAAACCTTAATTATGACCAAACTATGCTGAATTGCAAAAATCAAGAGGTGTTTTTTGCTTCTAAATATTGTGGGGTACAATATTTATGTCGTTAATTCCCGAAAAATCACATATTTCAACATAACCTATTTTATGAAAACGCAATAAAAAATTTAAATACTGCGTTTTATGGAAGCGCATTAATTTTAAGTATCAAATGTCATATCTATTTGCGGTAAAAACTATGTTGCCCATCGAATTTGTGTACGAATTGACCAATATTTCACATTCAAAGTCTTATATTTGTCTATGGAATTAAATTATTCATAGTTGCATATTTTGCATCACAACTCTAAAATGGATTCAATCATTAGTTTTCTTTTTCTTACATTCTTTTCATAATATTTATTATTTGTTGTTTATTATATATCCGTTTCACTCGCACATGGTAAATTTTTTTGACATTTGGTTGTCATTGGTAGTATTCACGAACATCTCACAACTTCGCTCACCCCAGGAGTGCAACACAGAATTGTTGTGACAGCTTCTGATACTACCTTCTAATTACTATTTGCGGACGGTACTCATGAGAATATGGTTGCGCAAATAGTTAGCAGCAGAGTGTCACAACTAGTAACATAACAGCGGTGTTACTTGGGCTGAATCCCTCACGTCTTAAACGAAGCTAATATATATCCTATATATTAGATACGATAACTCCACATTGCCTAAATCAATGGATATAGGGCAATTTATACATCTCACAGCATAGTTTAAGCTGAATTTTAAATTTAGTTGAATTTATGAATAATCATTGTTAGACCTAAGTTAACATTAGGTGATTCAAATAAATAAAAGTATATGAAAAAAAAATAAAAAACATAGTTATACCCCCACACTCACTGTGGCAGGGTATACTAACTTTGACACAACGTTTGTAACGCTCATAAGGAGGCGTGTCCGGTATGGAAAAGTATATATATTCTTGATCTGTCCGTCCGTCTGTGGGTACATGTTTTTCTCGTGAATACTGAGATCAAGTTCGAGATTTAGCCAAATCGGACAAAAACTGGGCGTGGCTCCCATATAACGAAAAAAATGGTCAACATGGATTTTAAACATGGTCCTTGTAGGGCTCTTGTTATTCGAATAATCGATTACCCGAATAAACCGGGTACCTAACTATTCGACTATTACTATTCGATTAGAAGTATTCGACTAGTCGCTCAGCTTCGACTATTCGATTAACCGTTCACTGTCGACTAGTCGGTTAACCGTTGATATTCGGTTAGTCGAATACTATGAATTTAAAAATCGAAATCTTCAATGACACGCTCAAAAGCGAAATTGTATGCAATGTGCGACGCTTAGAAATTTAATTTCGTTTGTAATCTTCGTTTTGGCAGTTGAAACTTATACTTTTGATTTCGATTTGAACTCTTATTATGAACGGTTAACCGACTAGTCGACAGTGAACGGTTAATCGAATAGTCGAAGCTGAGCGACTAATCGAATATCATTAACCGAATAGTATTCGTACAAACTGTTACTAATCGGACGTTCGGTTAACCGGTTTTTTTATTATTCGAATTTCAAGAGCCCTAATAAATAGGTCAAAATGTGGTCTTCGGTTTATCTAAAAACTTTCCAAAATATTGTTTTTTTTCTGAATTAAAATTAAGCTAAAACCTCTTTAAAATTAAGGATCGAAAAAGTTATCTTAAGTCTGATAACTAGAGAGCGGATTTTTTTGGCAAAATCATATGCCAGAAATATGCAAGAAATATGCAAAAAAAGATTTGTTTAGGTTTTATATAAAAAATATTGGAATAACATGGCAATATCCTTCCCATCTAGGGTTGCCACACGGTCTGGATTTATCTGGATTGTCCAGATCGTGTGTCCAGACAGATAACTTATATTCAAAGAGAAATGTCATAAGCTTTTCCTCTAGTTTTTTAACAGCAATTTGCCGGAGCGATTTGCAGGTCATAACAGAATGTGGAGTTAACAGACAAAATTTCTGCCTAACAACGTCAGCTCAATCGGTTGTGTGAATAAAAAATCTGCTCTCATAAAATCAATTTTTTATATCGGAAGTTATACTTTAAAAATATTGAAACAGCCCCGAGGCTCCGTGCGATAGTACAGTGACGCGTTTGCATAGGGCTCGCGATCACTTGCTTGGACACTTTTGTGAAATTTAAAAACAAAACGAAAATTTTTGCCAAATAAAAACACAATTCGAATTCGCTTCATCAACAAAAACTTTATCCCGCGCAACATATCTGCTAAAACATTACACATTCTTTATAAACAAAATATAATCAGCTGATCCACTGACAGCAAAGTCAACACAGCGTTGACGTTAAAATTTCCCTCGGAAAAAAATATCCAAAAAAACATCTGTTTGCAGCGATCAGCGAGTACACAATCCGCATCGCGCCATCTATGCGTCGATTTTCTAATTAGGGTGACCAGAACCTTAAAAACGCGAAATTAGTACCAGTGTGACCGCTCGTCATGCAACGTACCCCTCCGTCATCAGTAGCCAGTGGACGAAATGGTACAGCTCATCAGCAGCTGCAACTACAACAACAACTTTTGCAACCCCTGCAGCAAAAGCTTCCACAGCAAGACGGTGCGCAGCAACAGCTTCCGCAACAACAACAACAACCTATTCAAATTCCCTCGCCAGATATACAGTGGAGTTCCCATAGCGATACTGCACACGCAAACACAGGTAACTCTGTATCGTCAATTTCTTTGGTCGATACCCCTAGCAAATATATTGAAATCCCCGTAGGCCTTACCCCCATTCCTGACTCAAGTGAGACGAATAGCGGATTCTCAGAAATCGCTAATCGCATAACAAAGGTCGCTACTCGCTCCATTATTACAGGTCAAAAGAGCAAAATGCCGACAGTGCAGACAGGAATCGACATTTACTTCGCAAAGCGAGTACTATCGTCCCCCACTAATGGGAATAGGCATCCCGCAAAAATTCAAAAGACGAATCCCGTTAAGTCATCTCTCGAGCTTGGGCAAAATCGATATGCGATTCTTGCTGAAGAAAATGATTCGGATCCCAAGCCGAAATCGCAAAAACCCCCACCTATCTACCTGCGTGAGCGAAACTCTAATTCGCTCATCAAAGATATAACTCAAAATATTGGTCCTAATAATTTCCACGTGATTTCTATTCTCAGGGGACAAGTACACGAAACAAAAATCCAAATTTACAGCGAATCCAATTATAGAAAAATTGTCAATCTCTTTGATAAACTCAAAAAGAGCTACTACACCTACCAGCTCAAAAGTTCCAAAGGCCTCTCAGTCGTACTGAAAGGTATCGAGCCTTTCGTAGAATGCGACGAAATAAAAACTGCACTAAGCGATGAAGGCTTCCAAATAAAGTCCGTATTCAATATCCAGAATCAAAAAAAAATCCCACAACCCCTTTTTCGTGTGGAACTAGAGTTCGACTCAAAATTGCTCAAAAAAGGTGAACCCCACCCGATATACTCGCTCAGATATCTGCTACATCGCAAAATCACAATTGAAGTGCCTCACAAGCGCAGTGGACCGATTCAGTGTCATAACTGCCAAGAATACGGCCACACAAAGTCTTACTGCACTCTTCCCAGCGTGTGCGTAATTTGTGGAGACCTGCACGAAACAGGTTCGTGCACAAAAACAAAAGAGGATTCCACTATTAAAAAATGTAGTAATTGCGGTGGCAATCACACTGCTAACTATAGAGGCTGTGCAGTCTATCAAAGCTTCATAAAAAAGACGGAAAATGTTACGCAAAAACATGAAACATGGAAAACCAAAAAATTTCCTCCGCTATCCGCTGCACAATCCTTCGCAAACCCACTTACAAAACAAGGCGTTTCCTACGCCAGTGCCTTAAAAAGCGGTCACTCTGCCACTGTGCACGCGCAACCTGCTCCTCCTAGTAGTAGCCTTGAACAAACTCTACAAATATTCATGCAAAATATGTCTCAATTTATGTCTGGTATGCAAAATATGATGCAAGAAATGATAAAGAATCAAAGTCTTTTACTACAACATCTCATGTCTAAGCCATGAATGGTTTAAAAATATCATTCTGGAATGCAAACGGCCTGTGTCATCACAAACTAGAACTTCTCGAGTTCTTGAAAGAGTCCAACATAGACGTTATGCTAATTTCTGAAACACACTTCACTGAAAAACACTTTTTCAATTTACCAGGATACAGACTCTATGACACAAAGCATCCAAGCGGAAACGCTAGAGGTGGAACCGCCATTCTCATTAAAAGTCGTATAAAACATTACGCTCTCCAGAATTATTGCACAGAATATATCCAAGCGACAAGTATTTCTCTCGATGAATACTTAAAAGGCCTAACATTAACAGCTATATACTGCCCGCCCAGACACAAAATATCTGAGCAACAATTCCAGACTTTTTTCCATTCTCTTGGACAAAAGTATCTCGTTGCCGGCGATTTCAACGCCAAACATACATATTGGGGTTCTCGCCTTATATCGCCAAAGGGCAGGCTCCTGTTGAACACTGTCAACAGACTCGGTCTTGACGTGATCTCTTCTGGCACGCCAACTTACTGGCCAACTGACAGTCGCAAAACCCCCGATGTCATTGACTTTGCAGTCTTAAAAACTGTAAAAAGGAGCCAATTGTTTATTGAATCCTCTCTAGATCTCTCATCAGATCATACGCCTACTATTATCACAATAAAGTATGCGCCAAGTTCTGAGGCCAATCCACCAGATAAACTGACCAGCAAACTCACAAACTGGCTCAAATATCGAAAGTATATAAGCTCCCACATTATCCCTAATGTGTCACTAAAAACGAAAGTTGAAATACACACAGCTGTTAGTAATTTCACACTCTTGCTTTCCCAAGCAGCGGCAGCGGCCACTCCCGCCCAAATCTCAAAAAGCTCAACTCGCAGCTATGCAAAGTGTACTCCAAAGGACATAGAGCAGTTAATAAAAAATAAAAGGAAAATACGTCGCGATTGGCAAAACAACAGATCCCCAAATCTGAAAAAACAGCTTAATGATGTCTCTCGAATTCTAAAAAAGCAGCTTGAGAGGAAATCCGAAAGAGAATTCCAGCTATTTGTTGAACATCTCGCACCCACAAAATCAACAAACTACTCGCTCTGGCGAGCTGCAAAAAATATGAAAAAACCCCCTCTAAGGCTACCAAATGGAAACTGGGCCAGAAGCGATGCAGAAAAGGGTGCAGCTTTTGCCAACCACCTAAAAACCGTGTTCACCCCGAACACGACAGCTGGTGATATCCCAATACCAACATTAATCCCACATAATACCTCTTGTACAATCGCGATTAAAAAAAACGAACTTTTGGAGGCAATAAACAAAAGCTTGGACCCGAAAAAAGCACCAGGACCGGACTTGATAACGCCAACTATGATAAAAGAACTGCCAACAGTTGCAATAACCCACTTATTGCACATATTTAACGCGATTCTCAGAACATGTCACTACCCAGATGATTGGAAACTATCTCAAGTTACAATGATTCCCAAACCTGGAAAAGATCCCAGTAATGTGACCTCATACCGGCCTATAAGTTAGCTCTCTGTAATATCGAAACTCTTCGAAAAACTTTTAATAAAATTGATTCTACCGAAAATTCTAGAAAAAAAAGTGATTCCCGATCACCAGTTTGGCTTCCGCGAAAAGCATGGCACTATTGAGCAAGTGCACCGCATTGTTGACTCAATAAAAGGCACTTTCGAAAATAAACAGTATTGCTCCGCTGTTTTCCTCGATATCACCCAGGCCTTCGATAAAGTCTGGCACGAAGGACTTATTTACAAACTACAGCATATTCTTCCCGCTAATATGCACTGTATACTCAAAAACTACCTCACGAATAGAAAATTTGTAGTAAAATACAAAAGCTTTGTCTCCCGAAATTACGAAATACTGGCCGGAGTACCACAAGGCAGTGTCCTCGCGCCCCTGCTATATATTCTCTATACTGCAGATATGCCCAAAAGTGATAGAACTCTCATATCGACTTTTGCTGATGACACTGCTATCATGTGCTCTCACTCAAACCCAGACATGGCATCTCTATACGTGCAAAAACACTTGGACACTCTAAGTAATTGGCTACATCGATGGAAAATCAAGGTCAATGAATCCAAAAGCTGTCACTTAACCTTCACTCTAAGAAGGGGCACGTGTCCTGCTCTGAAGATAAACGGCCAAGTCGTCCCTGAAAGTTCCGAAACCAAGTATCTTGGAATGCATCTCGATCGCCGACTCACATGGCATAAACATATTGAATCCAAAATCACTCAGATCAAATTAAAGCAATTGGAACTAAATTGGCTAATCTCAAGGGCATCAAAGCTAAATCTCACATACAAAGTCCAAATATACAAAAGTATAATAAAACCCATATGGACATATGGAATTGAACTCTGGGGCACTGCCTCTCCCTCGAACGTGGAAAAACTCCAGAGAGTCCAATCTAAAATCCTGAGACAAATTGCCAGAGCCCCTTGGTATATAAAAAATACTAACATCCACAGAGACCTGAATATACCTGCAGTAAAAGACGAAATTCCGAAATTTACCTCGAAGTACAAGCAGAAGCTCATGTTTCACCCAAACATTCTAGCTAGAAATTTACTGAGACCTCTGAATCCCTCACGTCTCAAACGAAACTAATATATTCCGCATATATTAGTTACGATAACTCTACATTGCCTAAATCAATGGATATAGGGCAAATAGTTGTAATCTGAATATTATAAAATTAAGCTGAATTTCTGAATTTTTGAAAAATCATTGTTAGACCTAAGTTATTATTAGGTGATTCAATTGAATAAAATTACTATTAAAAAAAAAAAAAAAAACTTTTTTAACATTTTCCATTTGTTATTCTATTTTTTTTGTTATTTCCTTGTTTTTTATAACAATTATATTAAATTGTTTTGACTTGACTATATATATATATATATATATATATATATATATATATATATATATATTAGCGTTGTCCAAAATCGTCATTAACCGAATAGTATTCGTACAAACTGTTACTAATCGGACGTTCGGTTAACCGGTTTTTTATTATTCGAATAATTTCAAGAGCCCTAATAAATAGGTCAAAATGTGGTCTTCGGTTTATCTAAAAACTTTCCAAAATATTGTTTTTTTTCTGAATTAAAATTAAGCTAAAACCTCTTTAAAATTAAGGATCGAAAAAGTTATCTTAAGTCTGATAACTAGAGAGCGGGTTTTTTTTGCAAAATCATATGCCAGAAATATGCAAGAAATATGCAAAAAAAAGATTTGTTTAGGTTTTATATAAAAAATATTGGAATAACATGGCAATATCCTTCCCATCTAGGGTTGCCACACGGTCTGGATTTATCTGGATTGTCCAGATCGTGTGTCCAGATAGATAACTTATATTCAAAGAGAAATGTCATACGCTTTTCCTCTAGTTTTTTAACAGCAATTTGCCGGTGCGATTTGCAGGTCATAACAGAATGTGGAGTTAACAGACAAAATTTCTGCCTAACAACACTTTTTTAACATTTTCCATTTGTTATTCTATTTTTTTTGTTATTTCCTTGTTTTTTATAACAATTATATTAACTTGTTTTGGCTTGACTATATATATATATATATATATATATATATATATATATATATATATATATATTAGCGTTGTCCAAAATCGTATGGAGAAAATTTTTTGTTCGCTGGAAATCCACTATCCCCCTCAAACAGTTTCATTTTGTGAGAAAAATTCACAAAAAAATGTTGGTATCCTAGGTCAACATTGACACGTGCCCCCGAGACCCATATAAACTATATGGGAAAAATTCAATTTTTTGAAAAACCTTTTTCTAAATTCGTAGTAAAGCTTAAAATCGGGAATTTAGTGGAAATGGTGGAGAACTGTTCAACGAACAAATCCATGTAAGAAGCGGTTTTATTACGGACCTCGCAACTCCTACAGGTACGAGAAAAAATGCACCAAAAAAACATTTTTTTTAATTTTTTGGATTTTTTGGAGTTGGGTGGTCCGTTAAAACCCGTTTTTTGTATGGATTTGTTTGTTGTAGAGTTGTCTACCATTTCTACTAAATTCCAGATTTTTTAAACTTTCTTCCAAATTTAGAAAAATGATTTTAAATAAATTTATTTGTTCCCTTACAGTTTCTATGGGCAAATCCGAGTCTTGGGGGGCACGTGTTAATGTTGACCTAGGATGGCAAAATTCTTTTGTGAATTTTTTCTCACAAAATGAAACTATTTGAGGGGGATCGTGGATCTCCAGCGAAAAAAGTAAATTTTGGACCACGCTAATATATATATATATATCGGTATCAGAGAACTTATATTCATAGAGAAGAGTCATAAGCTCTTCCTCTTCCTTTTTGCTAACTCGGAGCTCGTGCAATTCTGGTGAGTAAGCAGACTGCTTACTCACCAGAATTTGGACAGTGAGTGCACAGACTGCGGCATTTGGCTAACATTTTTTAATTTTTTGTAGTCTGTTAGAAATGTTTTTGTTGTTGGTTGGCTTTTGTTTTTGCTTTTCTTTACATTTGTGTTTTTGTCCCTTTTCTTATTTCGATCGTTTTCTTTGACTAGATCTTGATTCGTTTGTTTTGATTCTTTTTTTTATTCATTTTGCAATTTTTTGCCGTTTGGTTTTTTTACTATGATTGGCGGAGGTGGTTGTTTTTGTCGATTTTCATCCCTCCTGCTGCTGTTTTCTTATATGCGTGTATATTTTCTATGATTTGTTTGGATTCGCGCCAAAGTATTTTGATGGTTTTGGCATTTTTGGAATCACATGATAAATAATGGAAATTATCTGCTTTGTACCTATATGTTTGCTTATTTTTTTGTATAACTTTTTTTATATATTCTACGCAATTAATAGATTTGTTACAAAAAATTCTTTCAAAAATCAGCAAAAATTTTAAATGGACAAATAATGTTTAGGACTCTTAGGTTCATGTATTTTCTATAATATTGCATTCAAAAAAAACAATCACCCTTATTTTCTAAAATATTAAAAAATGTTTAATATTTGAAAAATTTTTTGAAAAAGTACAAGTATAAATCAGAACTGGTTTGGAATGTTGCGTATCCAGCCGTAGTCAATAAACATAATTTTTGTTAGGAAGAGCATTATGTTATTTATTATTTTTTTATATAAATAATTTGATTTTGTTTTTTTTATATTAATCAATTAATATTCTGAACTGGAACCACAACTCACTATATGGCGGACTTAATAGATTTCTCTTATATACCACTTTCATCGTAGTGGTATTTTTAAACGGACATGCCAGCCCATTTTTTTATCGAAGCAACAACTGAAAGCTGCTTTGCTAACGAAATGCGCAACAAAAACGGTTTCAGTCTGTTATCTTCAATTCGTTAATTTTGTTTATTCTTTATGCCTAGAAATTAACTAAAAAGAAATAATGACAATTATTTCAAATGTATTATTGCATTTGAATAAATGATGATTTGAGTTTTGATTATGTATTGGTTTTGTTTAAAAGCACCTATAGATTAAATAATAAGTAAATTTAAAAAATCAGCATCACAAATGAAATTCGTCAACATGGCTACTATCGAAAACATATTCAGCTATGTGACAAAGCCAGTTCTGATTTATATTTGTATTTTATTCGATATATTTTTCAAATATTAAAAATTTTCTAATAATTTAGAAAATAAGGGTGATTGTCTTTTTTTTTTTGAATGCAATATGATAGAAAATACATGAACCTAAGAGTCCTCAGCATTATTTGTCCATTTTAAATTTTTGCTGATTTTTGAAATAATTTTTTGTAACAAATCTATTAATTGGGTAGAATATATAAATAAAAGTTATACAAAAAAAATAAGAAAACATATATGTAGGTACAAAGCAGATAATTTCCATAATTTATCATGTGATTCCAAAAATGCCAAAACCATCAAAATACTTTGTCGCGAATCCAAACAAGCCTTAGAAAAATATACATGCATATAAGAAAACTGTTAGAAATGTTTTTGTTGTTGGTTGGCTTTTGTTTTTGCTTTTCTTTACATTTGTGTTTTTGTCCCTTTTCTTATTTCGATCGTTTTCTTTGACTAGATCTTGATTCGTTTGTTTTGATTCTTTTTTTTATTCATTTTGCAATTTTTTGCCGTTTGGTTTTTTTACTATGATTGGCGGAGGTGGTTGTTTTTGTCGATTTTCATCCCTCCTGCTGCTGTTTTCTTATATGCGTGTATATTTTCTATGATTTGTTTGGATTCGCGCCAAAGTATTTTGATGGTTTTGGCATTTTTGGAATCACATGATAAATAATGGAAATTATCTGCTTTGTACCTATATGTTTGCTTATTTTTTTGTATAACTTTTTTTATATATTCTACGCAATTAATAGATTTGTTACAAAAAATTCTTTCAAAAATCAGCAAAAATTTTAAATGGACAAATAATGTTTAGGACTCTTAGGTTCATGTATTTTCTATAATATTGCATTCAAAAAAAACAATCACCCTTATTTTCTAAAATATTAAAAAATGTTTAATATTTGAAAAATTTTTTGAAAAAGTACAAGTATAAATCAGAACTGGTTTGGAATGTTGCGTATCCAGCCGTAGTCAATAAACATAATTTTTGTTAGGAAGAGCATTATGTTATTTATTATTTTTTTATATAAATAATTTGATTTTGTTTTTTTTATATTAATCAATTAATATTCTGAACTGGAACCACAACTCACTATATGGCGGACTTAATAGATTTCTCTTATATACCACTTTCATCGTAGTGGTATTTTTAAACGGACATGCCAGCCCATTTTTTTATCGAAGCAACAACTGAAAGCTGCTTTGCTAACGAAATGCGCAACAAAAACGGTTTCAGTCTGTTATCTTCAATTCGTTAATTTTGTTTATTCTTTATGCCTAGAAATTAACTAAAAAGAAATAATGACAATTATTTCAAATGTATTATTGCATTTGAATAAATGATGATTTGAGTTTTGATTATGTATTGGTTTTGTTTAAAAGCACCTATAGATTAAATAATAAGTAAATTTAAAAAATCAGCATCACAAATGAAATTCGTCAACATGGCTACTATCGAAAACATATTCAGCTATGTGACAAAGCCAGTTCTGATTTATATTTGTATTTTATTCGATATATTTTTCAAATATTAAAAATTTTCTAATAATTTAGAAAATAAGGGTGATTGTCTTTTTTTTTTTGAATGCAATATGATAGAAAATACATGAACCTAAGAGTCCTCAGCATTATTTGTCCATTTTAAATTTTTGCTGATTTTTGAAATAATTTTTTGTAACAAATCTATTAATTGGGTAGAATATATAAATAAAAGTTATACAAAAAAAATAAGAAAACATATATGTAGGTACAAAGCAGATAATTTCCATAATTTATCATGTGATTCCAAAAATGCCAAAACCATCAAAATACTTTGTCGCGAATCCAAACAAGCCTTAGAAAAATATACATGCATATAAGAAAACAGCAGCAGGAGGGATGAAAATCGCCAACAACAACCTGCACCGCCAATCATAGTAAAAAAAACCTAACGGCAAAAAATTTCAAGATGAATAAAAAAAGAATCAAAATAAACGAATCAAGATCTAGTCAAAGAAAACGATCGAAATAAGAAAAGGGACAAAAACACAAATGTAAAGAAAAGCAAAAACAAAAGCCAACCAACAACAAAAACATTTCTAACAGACTACAAAAAATTAAAAAATGTTAGCCAAATGCCGCAGTCTGTACACTCACTGTCCAAACTCCGCAGTCTGCTTACTCACCAGAATTGCACGAGCTCCGAGTTAGCAAAAAGGAAGAGCTTATGACGCTTATCTATGAATATAAGTTCTCTGTCGGTATATATATCCTCAAATCTGCGGCGAGCTTTTTCATACACTTACACATGAGATAGAGAGCTGAAATTTGGAACACTGATAGAACTCTGGTGACAATGCATTCTATTAAATTTTTTTAAAAAAGAATAAAAAATTTAAAAAAAAGGGGGAAAATAAAAAAGAGTAAAAAACAAGTTTTTTAAAATATAACCCTTTAACCGACTAAAAAGCAGAAAATAGATTCCCTTTAAATTAATTTGCGCAATTTCGATTTAAAATTAAGGGTTTTTTGGCCACTTCAAAATCTGACATAAGGAACAAACCAGCCAAAATCCCTTATAAAATTATAAATAATTATAAATAAATCGAAATTGCGGAAATTAATTTAAAGGGAATTTATTTTCTGCTTTTTAGTCGGTTAAAGGGTTATATTTTAAAAAACTTGTTTTTTACTCTTTTTTATTTCAGTACTAACTGGGCACGGTCCGCTTTGCTGGCCCTAAAAAAGTTCTTTTTGCCTTTGGTCATAATAAATTAATGAAAGCAATTGTCAAATATTTTTATTGGGAGCCCAAGTGTAGCATTTTGAAATATTGAATTGTATGAAAAGTGCCACGCCCCGCTGTCCAATTTCGACCATATTCCAATATGTTGCATTGAAGGTATAGAACCATTTCCCGTTAAAGAATATTCAATGGGAACCCAAGAATATCACTTTTAAGTATTAAATTGTATGGGCGGTGCCACGCCCCTTAGTCCAATTACGCTGATATTTAGCTTAGATTTTGCTTAGGTTGCATTTAGCTTAGAGTTGAAACCATGAAGCCATTTACCAAATTTCGTTGGAAAACATTGTGTGGGAGCGCTATTACAGCATTTTCAAATATTGACTTGTATGGGCGGTGCCACGCCCCATTGTCTGATAACGGCCATTTGTAGCCCAGATTATGGCTGGGGTCTTAAGTATGTTCATGGCAAATTTCATTTTCTTGTGATCAAAAACGTCTGAGATATAGTAGTTTTTACTAACTTGTGGGTGGCACAAGTGGGCGTGTCAAAACCTATCCTATGTCACGACCCCTAGAACACATTTATAAATTATGGTGAGCAGGCACGTAACCAGAAAAAAATTTCGGGGGGGGTTTTCACAAATTTTTTTTTACCTCTACTGAAGAAAGAAACTAGAAAATGCAAACCAAATTAAAATCAACAACAGATCGCTTTTTTCAAAATAAATTTTTTTATTTTTCATAAAAAAAGTGTAATAAAAAAATTTGAATAAAATACCGAAGGGAAGTTTATGAGAAAAGGATTTATTCTAAAATCGACGAATTGTGTTCATATATTTCGGGGGGCCCTCAAAACCCCCCTCCCCATCATGGGTACGTCCATGCTTTCATTTTAAACACACTTTCATTTGATTCACAGAAAATTTTAAAATATCCAGGAGATACGAAAGTTTCTCTTAAATTCTTTTAAATTTCATAACTATTCCATACATTTTTCTATTACTTCATAGATTTCGGGGGGGGGGGGGGGGTTCGAACACCCAAACGACCCCCCTGGTTACGTCCCTGATGGTGAGAATCGGTGCTGTAGTTTTCGCGTCTACTGGTGACAAATATACACGTCTCTTTTATATATAGTCGCTGGGCTTACAAAAAGAGTTATGTGATTTTTTTTGAATTTTTTTTATTGGCCCATTTAACTATATTAGCCTTCGCCCACCTTCCCTCATCATTATTTTTTTGATATCTCAATTGGTTCAGAAGTTACCAAATACAGCAATGTATTTTCAGTACTAAAAAGTTTCTAAAAAAGAAGTTATGTATTCACTTGCACATAATTGTTTTTGATCAAAGCCGAAACTAGAATGCGAGCATTGATAAATAAAATAAAATGGAAATAAGTAATACAGGGTTTGCTTTTATTTGATTTGAAGATCCAATAGAATTTTGACCATTTACAAAGGTAATAGGATACATTTATTATATCCTGTCTCATAATACATTTTTTAATTTTATTCTAATCATGGAAGTTTTGAATGAACTCACGGGCGTATTTGAAGGTGTGACGTCTTGCCAGCATTGTAAGGTCCCAAATTAAATGGGCGTTATGACCTTCCGAAATCGTCCAGTACGCTCAGTAAAACAAGTGAGTAAGTTTCAGTCGGTCAAAGCCGACTTACCCCTAACCTACTGGGCAATATTGGATCCGCCATCTTGAGTTTGGAAATTTCAACACCAAATTGGAAATCAGCGACCTCAAAAACCCTATGTAGCAAGTTTGGAACTATTTCAGCGGAATTAGGTTACATATTTTAGAAAACACGATTTTCACTTATATGGAAGGTAGGCGTGGGAGTCGACCTGTTACGCCCATTTTCAATACCAACTCCTTCGAGGGCTAAAAAAAGGATATATCCAAAGGTTGGGCCCTCTAGATTTCTTCTAGCTCCTGCAATCGTGTTTACATCGACGGACAGACAGACGGACAGATGGACAGACGTATAGTTCTAAATCAACTCAGGAGGTGACGCTGGTCAAGAATATATAGTTTTCCATACCTATCACTCCTCCTTCTTGGTGTTACAAACTTCAGACCAAAGTGAATATACCCTACCTCATTAGGTGTAGGGTATAAAAAGCAACATTCAAACCGATTTGATATGTGATACAATATATTCCCGATCAAAATGTATCCATAAATGGTTTTGAATAAAATAAAGTCCATTTGGTCAACTTAACATGTTGACCAATAAAACCGATCGTTAAACTTCCACTTCAATTATATGATGTTTAGTGCTAATGTAAGTATGCCCAAGACCCAATTTGCATCATTATATATCTGATAAGCCCAAGAAAACGTTTCCGCGAAATTCCATTAATGGGAGGAGCCACGCCCAGTTAACTAATTAAGCCCACATCTTCTCATATTGTGGCTAGGCCATACATATGTCTTGGATCTAAATTTCATGCGATTCCGTTGTGCCGAAATCGAATTAAAATTCTTTATCAAAAAGAGTTATGTGATGATTTAAGGCCCTAAAGTGTTGCACGTCAGAATCGGTCAAAAAACTGAATTTTTTTTTCATACAACAATTTTTAGTAGTTCATGGAATTTTAAAAAAATATGACAATTTCAAAATAATGCGTAAGGACACAAAGAATCGGTTTTTTTGCTCTCCTGAAAAGTTGATGAAAAATACATAACTCTTTTTGTAAGCCCAGCGACGATATATAGGTGAACTCATAATTCTATTAAACTGAAATTCAATAAAAATAAATTTATAAAAAAAAAAAGAAATATAGAAATTTTGACAACGTCTCTCGGTGGAGTCAAACCACCTATCAAAAAGTTTGGGAAACAGCGTCTCTACCGGTGCACCACCATCGGTCATGTGGTTTGCTTAGTTTTTCTCAATGATGTACAATCTTTCTTTTCATACTTTTGATTGATATTGCAATTTTTTCGTGTGTTTGAATTTGTTCTAGCTTACCGGCGGCAGCGTAATAAACTAATTTGATCTATGTATCTTATCTTCATTTACAGACATGGAATAATATGCTAGCAGAAATTTTGTATTTAATTGTATGTATATATATTTAAGATTATTTAGTTTATTGTATTGATAACCAGGGCCGTGGGAAGGGGGCGGAGGGATATCTCGCCCCGGGCGCCACACTCAGGGCGGCATTTCAGCGACATTATTTTTTTTGCATATGTTTTATACTTTTTATGTTAAATAAACTGACGGCTTACATCTTAACGACTTTTTAGTTAAACGACACATGAGTTTCACCTTTTATATTGAATCAGCTATCTATACCAGTTTAGTGCAAATACTCTCTTATCGATACCTTTATGCACAAACATCCTATGTCCATTTTTTCAAAACTCTAGAATATGAAAAACAAGTTTTAAAATTGGTATGTTTTGAAATTGATTTTTATTTCTTAATTTTTCAATTACTTTCATTACGATTCCCACAAACCACTATAGCCTGTACTTAGGAATCCAAAAATACCAAAAACGCGATAATTTATATTTATATTTTGTTAAAATGGAGCTGATAGTGGAGCGAAAAAAAAAATATACGTGTACCGGGATTTTGCCACATCACGTCACAAATTGTTTTTAAAAGAGGTCAAAGAGTAAACATTTTACTGTAAAGCATACTGTAAAAAATTAACAGCAGACTTTAAAAAATTAACAGCATACTGTAAAAAATTAGCAGCATACTGTTAAAAATTAACTGAATACTGTTTTTTCGGTCCTCTATCAGCTCCAGTTGTCAAAACCGCATTATTTTGGAAAAAATCGCGATTTGTCTCAATATTAAGTTGTTACTTTTGACTAAAAATACAAATTTTGACCTCCTTCAAAAAAATTAGAGACTTGATATGGCAAAACCCCGTTACACGTATATTTTTTTTTTCGTCCCTCTATTAACAAGGGCACTTTTCGACAAAAAATGCGACGCGATGTGGCAAAACCCCGTTACACGTATATTTGTTTTTGGTCCCACTATCATCTCCAATTGTCAAAACCCAAATTTTTTGCCTTGTCGAAATTGATTTGATTTAAATTTGAGAGCATTTTTTTCATGTCTCTCGGCGGGAGCCAAATCGAACAAAAACTGGGCGTGGCCCCATATAACGGAAAAATGGTCAACATTTTCCAAGTCTTTTTTATTGCTTCCAAGCTTCCAAGCCCACATATAAATAGGTCAAAATGGGGTCTTGAAATGAACATTTTTTTTGGTGGATTCTATTGGAAATTTTTAGATTCTGAGTAAACAGAATTGAGGCGGTGCACACTGGGAACGCTCCATACGTTTGATGTCAAAAAATAGAAGCAGCTGTCGTAGTTTGCAAGTCTAATTATTGTGTACAAATCAAGAAAAAAAACCAAAAAAAAGCGTGGTCGGTGAATTCTAACGCCTACCTCCCATACAAAAAAAATTTCAAATCACCATAAAATGTGTTCCAAATAACATGAACTTCAAATTTTGGTCGCGTATACTAGAAAATATGACAAGCTGGATTATCAAAAGTGGGCGTGGTGGGTTGCTTTTTTCGCCCAGCTGATAATACAAATCCCAATAAATCAACTGTAAAAGTGGTATTTGAAATGTTATATGCCCAAAATTTTGATATAATATGCGTTGAACAGGTCTGCGTCGTATATGTCAAGATGATTGTTTTAAGATGAAAGCAAACATTTAATTTTATTTTTTAAACGTAAATTATGTTAAAGATTTCAGTATTAATAATAAAACTATGAAGTGTACTTTTTGGCAGCAAAAACTTTGCATATTAAACTATTTTGTGTCTCAAAAGAGCACACATCCTAAAAGTATACACCAAATATTTTTTGAAATAACAACCAATTTGAGATTTTTTTTCGAAGAAGGTGAGACATAATTATGAACTAAAAAGCGGGGGCACCTAGATTTGGAAGAAACTTAAAGTGTCATGTTCACCTTTGATTTGATATCAAAGATTAGGGCGAAATAAATGGCAATCACCTAAATAAATGCCATTATGTAATTTTGTAAAATTCTTTTTGAAACATTCAAGCAAATTTGAAAATTTACAACTAAATAGCTATGAAAACTGAAATGCATAAACGCGAAATAATTAACAAAGAACCATACTTACTAAATATCCGAACCTAAAGATTTGAAAACTTAGAGAGGTCTTTTTAAAAAAATTGTATTACGTCCACATTTTGCAGCATAAAATCGTAAAGTTTAAAACAATTTGCTAAAAGTTATTGCTGCAGCGAGTACACGCAATATTTGAACCAAAACTTTTTTAAATATTACTAATTGGATATTAGGCTATAGAACTGCATTTTTACATTTTCGAAAAAACAAAGTCGAAAAAGGTTTTTTTTAGCAGCTGCTCCCCAATGTGCGGTGCACAGTGATTGGGTCCATATAAACTTGTGACAAAAATAGAAGGAGTATTCTGAATTAATTGAAACTGAGCTTCTAATTGGATTTTGTCCCGCTGGTTTCAAAAAAGCTATCGGTTTTTCAAAGTCTGATAACTAGAGATCGGATTTTTATGCATATGCCAGAAATATGCAAAAAATATGCAAAACAATTTAAAAAGAAGTATGCAGTTTTTTTTAGGTTTTATACATTGTGAAATTAATAAAGTGTGCTATTTAGAAATGTTGCCTCTTTCATTGGCTCAATTTTTCATTTTCAGAGAGGACGGTGTTGCAACGGGTACAAACAAATAACAGACTCCTATTACCTTTGTTTTTCCAAATTATTAAATTCTTCTTTGATATTTAATATTTAAAAAACTTTTTATTAATTTAACTAATTTTATTCGTCATTCGTTTTATTTTTTTAACATTTTTATTAACTGTATCAACATTTTTCGAAAAATATTTACATTGTGAACCTACATTATGCAACTCTGAATACGTCGTACTCGAGGAGCAACATCGTTTTTTTGACATTGTCGTAATTCTTTTTGACATCGTCATAAGTCGTTCTCCCTAATTAGCACACTTTTTTAATTTCACAATGGGTTTTATATAAAAAAGATTGGAACAACATGGCAATATCCTTCCCATCTAGGGTTGCCACACGGTCTGGATTCAAGATACATAGAATATTAGATAACGACATGAGGCCGTTTACCGTTATCTAGCTTGACGTCAGAAGATACTTCTTCTCAGTTTGGCAGAAAAATACAAGCGTTGCCACAAATTTAGCTTAATTGGTTTCGCAATAGTGCTACCAGATTAATGGAGTTTCTACTGTATTAATTAGTCGTTAGTAGAAATACGATTCGAAATTATTAAAATTAGGCAAACAAATCAAAATTATTGAGTTATGAATTTGAGTTGCTTAATAAAGGAAACAATTTAATAATTTTAAGCGTTATTTTTTTAATAAAACATTTGTTTTATATAGAAATATTTTGTAGTACTGGGTCTAATCATCAAATTTGTAGAATTTCGTATACAGTCTTTTTCAATTCATGCTTCATTGCTTAAGAATATATTGCCTTTTTTATAACCCTTATATTAACTTGCTTTGGGTGGACTATATATATATATATATTTATATATCCTCAAATCTGTGGCGAGCTTTTTCATACACTTCCACATGAGCTAGAGAGCTGAAATTTGGAACACTGATAGAATTCCGGTGACAATGCATTCTATTAAATTCTATTGAATGGGGTCCATCAGAGGCGTAGGGGCCGTGGGGGGACTCAAACCCCTTTTTTTAAACATGGCATAACTTCCAATTCCTGGTAGGTGGGCTCTTATTGACAAAATGAAATTTTATATCCTTTGGAAAGGGGGGTGTGGGGTCAAAGGGGAGCGGGATGGAGCCAATTTAAAGTTCTAACTTTCATATTTTTTAAGCTACAGGGCTGAAATTTTTTACGTAGGTTCGCATTCGGGAAAAAGTGTAAAAAAGGGGAAAAAGGGGAAAAATAAAAAAGAGTAAAAAACTGTTTTTTTTAAATATAACCCTTTACCCGACTAAAAAGCTGAAAATAAATTTCCTTTAAATTAATTTAAGCAATTTCGATTTAAAATTAAGGGTTTTTGACGACTTCAAAATCTGCAATGATATTGGGAATTAGTTAAGATTTTATGAGATCAACCATCTTTCATTTTCTTTCCTTAGCGTAAAAGTTATTTAGATGGCTAAAAACTCCTTTGCCGTAATTGAAAAAATACAATTATTTGACTGAAAACGAAAATATAAGTTGGTACCGAACCAAAAAAACCCATTTCTTACTTATTTAATTTTTTTTTCTGAAAAATATCGGTGAAAAATTTATCTGGACAAATTATCGAAAATCTGAACTCTGGACACACGACAAAAAATCTGGACAATCCAGATGAATCCAGACCAAGAAGTTTATAAACACAGATGACAACATGACGTTTACCCTTAGGATCGCGATTTTGTCGTGACATCAGCAAATACTTCTTGTCACACTAACAGCTGTTCTTTGTTTACGTTTTTCTGGCAATCCAGATGAATCCAGACCAAGAAGGATATAAACACAGATGACGACATGACGTTTACCCTTAGGATCGCGATTTTGTCGTGACATCAGCAAATACTTCTTGTCACACTAACAGCTGTTCTTTGTTTACGTTTTTCTGGCAGCCAACGTTGCCAGAAAGATCTGATTTGAAACATTTTCTGCTGGAGTGGATTATTTCGCTAAAGACTCAAAAACGAAAAAAGATACAACAGAAAAATCGGAATTTGATAGAAATTGCTACATTATTGCAAATATGGTACGATAAGTTCCTAAATGTAATTTTTATTACTTGTTTTGAACAAAATAACCGATCTGCATTTGTCAATACTAAACATATATGCATTTAAAATTTTTGTTCTAAATTTTTTGACGCGTTAATTTTGTCATCAAAAACGTAAAAAATATTTTTTGACATTAACTTTTTTTAAACATAAGCTCGAAAGATTAATCGACTTCGAAGACGAAACTTTCGCCGCAGGTTTAAAAATCATTCATTAAAAACAATGTATTGCAATGTGAAAATTTACGTATTTTAAAAATTTTTCCATTCTTTGGTAAATCATAAAAGCGTAAAGTGGCTGATTTACATTCATCAAAGTTTGTTTGCTTTTTTGTAAACAAATATCAGCTGTTCAAAATTGAAAATTATTTTTTTTCTGGAATATTTCTTACTTTAAATGAATCGCCCTAATATGATTTTTTGAGTTGTGTCTTTATTGCAGTGAATGAGCGATGTGTTCTAATTTTGACAGCGTATAAACGCCGTACACCTTTACGCCGAACGCTCCAATTCTGTGCATCAAAATTTGAGAAACAATTGTCGAATACTATCAGACGATGAGAAGATGAGTAATCAGTCGATGAGCATTTCAAAGTCAAGTATCGAATACGAAGTTTTAGCCATCACTATCCAATATTCTGTTTTATATATGTGTATAGAGACAATAAAAGACCAAATTGATTTTGCAGGGTAAAATTAACGTTGGAATAAATATAATAATATAATATAATTCAGATTACCGGATTTTCACCTATTTTAAAGTACAAAAAAATATTTACAAGAACGTGTTCTGGATAATTTTTTTTAATCACAATCCATTACCATTGGGTGAGGCCTACGATCTGTAATCGATTTTTCAGTAAATCAATAATATTGATTGCCTTTGCCGCTTGAAAGGTAAGTTATTTAGTATTCTACTGTTTGCTACGTATGTGTGTATACTTTTAAAAAATATTTTGGTGAGAATGCAGTATTTCGGCCCATACTCAAAAATAAGGGGAAAATGCAGTATTTCGGCCCAAAAATAAAAAAAAAATAACAGAAATTTTAGAATTTAATACCAAAAACAAATTCTGAAATTTTCGTTCTCCGGAAATCACACTGGGGTGGACAGTCTTACTTGGAAGTTTTAAACTCTAATGACTATAACTTCTAAGCCGATTTCAACGATCATGGGCTTGTTGGAAAGGTATTTTAGTAATCTTTAATATAGTGTCAACATTTTCCCGTTACTTTATAAAGTTTATCAGTTACAAGAATTTTTTTATTTTTGGTATTTAATGGGTTATTTTATAAGGACATGGTTTAGATGCAACCATATTAAAGCTGGATTAATGTCCTTCAATTTGGTTATATGGTTGTCCTACCTATTTCCTCTAAAAACCTATTTAAATTTAATTTTAAAAAACACTCAAAATTTGGTCTGAATTTTTAGCATCAAAATTTCAAATTTAATGTCGATTCAATCAAAAGGGAATTATTAAGGCCTGCGCACACAGAGGCGTTATTCGTGCCGCAGGCGGTTTTGAAATAAATTTTGTCAAAAATCATTGTTTTTTTTGAAAATAGAGCGTTTCCATAGCAATACAATAAATAACAAACACAAAAAGCCAGTTTCAGAACCATTTCGAATGAGTTTGGAAATAAACTTTTTTACTGTATCCATAGTAAAAAATAAATAACAAACAAAATAGTCAGTTTCAAAACCATTTCAAACAGACTTTTTGGTTGTTTCCATAGCAATATAATAAATAACAAACAAAATCTACTGCTGCGAAATCGCTGCCTGTGTGAGGCACTTTGCGTTTTCGAAGCTAGATTTTTTAAATATCGAAATGGTTCTGAAATCAGATAGCGAATATCGCCTCTGTGTGCGCAGGCCTTTACAATGTTTTTACCAAAGCATATTAATCAAAGTAGGAGTGACGTTTTATATATTTCTGAGTACAGGGTCTGTCCTTTCAAAAAATAAACACAACAGTTTAACAGCACCACACAAACGATAAAGGGCAGTAAGGTTGGCTACAGTAGCTCCAAATCAATACTCCAAACTCAAAATCTCCAAATCAAAAAATCCAAAACACAAAATCTGCAACACAAAATATCCTTTGATCAAAATCTCCAAAAAATCTCAAAGATTGAATCTCCATACTCAAAATCTCCAAACTCAAAATCTCCAAAAAATGTATATTTTAAGCGGATGCTAATGCACCATTTATTAAATCGCGAGCGCGATTACAGCAACACAATTACCACAACAACACAATTACAACAACTACACAATAACAACAACCACACAATTACAACCTCAACACAATACAACAACAACACAATACAACAACAACACGATTACCACAAGAACACAATTACAACAACAAAATTACAACAACAACAATGACAAAAAACCAACAAAATTGTAACAAACATACAATTACAACAACAAAAATTAAAAAAATTCTTCAAAATTTTGAAAAAAGTAGTAAAATTTTAAAAATTTTCGAATTTGAACAAACACGTGTAAACGTATAAACAGACAGGATAGAATGCAAATATTTTTAAAAAACGCAATAAATAAAAAGTTTCAAATTTGGAGATTTTCAGTTTGGAGATTTTGAGTTTGTAGATTTTTAATATGGAGATGTAAAATTTGGAGTTTTTCATTTTTGGATATTTTATGGCAGGAGATTTTGTATATGTGGTGGAGATTTTGAAACGAGGAGATTTCTTTACCCTCCCTTTCCCACTGAAGCTTGGCAAGTCCTTCGACAATGCTTGACGTGCGGCAAGTTCTGATTTTGACAACGTGTATTTTTGTTCATCCGCTTGAAGCGCTGCATGCTGCGTAGCAGGTACTGCGTGAGGTGTTGCCTGAACTGAAACGTTAAATTCGCAGGGTATGTCATTTGGTTTAGGCAATTTCGAAACCCACTCTTTGATACGTGCAGAATAGCAGCTTCTGTTGCTTCTTACATCATTCGGGTCTTCTTCAGACATTGCGAGGATATCGAATTTACGTTGTACATACAGTTTTTCCTGTTCTATAGGTTTGAGATCCAGAATCTTTTCCTTCTCAAGGCGTTGTAGCTCCAGATTCATCCTACGCTGGCGCGACGACCCATAGGAGCGTATGGAATTCACTGCCGATTTCTGACCTTTATTGTTTTTGGCTTCTCCTGTGCACTTAACACACTTCCAGCTATGGTTTTTAACATCATCTGTTACGACGCAGTCGTAGTGATACCATGATCACATACATCGCATTGGACCATCCGCTCGGTGTCTTTGTGCTGGCTGAATTTTCGTCGTGGTTCAGCGAATGAGTGACTGGCATCTCGCAATTAATATTTTTCAATTTTTGAAGAATGTTGGAAATTAAAAAATTTTCTCCAGTTTGAAAGTAATTTATTTAATTTCTTAAAAAATTGAAGTCCTTTCAGGTCGATAGTTTTCCAACAATGAACAATTTTTCTCATTAATGTGATTATTGAACAAAAGTTTTATAGGAAGGGTTGATTTAAAAATTAACAAGTGTATTAACAAGCTGGTGTTTACAACAGCAAATATGCAGTTATCAGAAAATATAGCAAGATTAGACACTGTAGAACGACTTTGGACGAAACCATGTTGATTTGGACAGATATAACCAAAGCTGGGCATAGTTAATCGAGAATTTAACTTCGTTACTCCGGAAATAGTTAACCAAAAATTTAACTTCGTTAAATTAAAAAGTTAATTGCGTTGCAAAGTTAACTTCGTTAAAAGTTAAATTAAATAGTTAAATTCTCTATAGAAAAATTTTTGTTTTCCAAAAAACGCATAAAAAAAACATTTTAACTATATACAATTCAATGCCTGCACTCACAGACCCTTTTTTCGATCGATATCAGCCCTCTATATGCAAATTTAACTTAAAAAATAAAAACTTTGTAAAAATTTTACAAAACGAATTTGCCGACGCGTTTTTTTTTGAGTCACTACGCACCCAGAGTTCCAAGTTGATTGGAAAATGTAGGCGGCGGCTAAACAGTTTCGCGCCGACCATAATCGGCTTCAATCGGCGTACGAACAAATCGATGTCAATATCGGTTGAGCCAACACAATCGACTCAATATTTCGCCGCCGACCAAGCCGATACATTTGACGGCGGGCTAGGCACGCCGTCTCGACTTGGAACTTAAAATTTTTGTCAACAACACGAAAGAGTTCCGAGTTTACAATTTTTCAACAGTGTGGCTAGGTAGATTATTAAAAATAGTATGAATTCTTAATTTTTACTTTTTTTTTTACATTCAATAATAACAAATTTTTTTTAGTTTCAAAGTTAACTAATGCTAGTTAATCGAAAAAATTTAACTTAACTAAATGAAAAAGTTAATGGTTTTCGAAATTAACTGAAACGTTAAAAATTAACCAAAAATTTAACTTCGTTTATTAACTATTAACTAATTAACTAGTTAATGCCCAGCTTTGGATATAACTCTTAACGACAAAATATAACTTCACTTTTATAATACTCTCAAAAGGCTTTGACACGGTAGACAGTTTTGAAATGGGTCTATAATTGGCAACATTATTTATATTCCCACTTTTGAAGATAGGGGTAATAGAAGCAACTTTCCATGCATCAACAAAGACACCCGAAGACAGATTTTTAAAAAATGATTTTAAGCGGACGGAGAAGAGAAGAACAATTTTTAAGAACAGAGGCAGACAGACCATCAATATCCATTTGGAAAGAGGATTTGAGATTTCGAACCCCCCTAAGCACATCGTCATCAGTTAAAACTAACCCACCAAAATCCAAGGAATGTCCTAAATTGAATAAGACATCAGGGTCAGAGTCGGAATCTGAATCTGAAACGAGGCTAGGCAAAACAAAACTGCATAAAGGTTAGCTGCATCAACTGCGGAATTAGCACATTTATCACCTAGAAAAACTCCTGAGGGAATGTTTGAGCAAGATTTTTTCGTTTTAATAAATCGCCATAAAGCTTTCGGGTTAGATTTTAATTCTGCTTCATATTTAAGAATATAATTCCTGTATAAAAACTTATCAAGGCAAGTAAACTCCTTCGAATAATGCAAGTGCCAAGCTTTGAAATTAGGATTACGAGTGGATATGAACTTCTTAAGAAACTTATTTCTCAAATTCTTAAGATTTTTTAGCCGTTTGGTGTACCAAGGGAGTTTATAAGCCTTCTTGGAAATACATGGAACATTACTTAAACAAACATCAAATATATTAGTCTTAAAGATATAACAATTGGAAACATCAAGTCTCGAAAACAAAGGCTCCCAATCAAAATTGAGAAGTAATAGATTCAAATTCAATAATCACAGAGTTTGAAATTAAGGCAAGTTTTAGGATTATTTACATTTAAAACAGCAAAACCATAAAAGTTAGGAGCAAGTAACAAGGCACATGATGCATATCCGCAGGGGCAAAGGGACAACATCAATTAGACAAATTAAAGTTTAAATTATTACTAATAAAGACTAGATCGAGGATTCTATTCAGTTTGTTAACAAATCTATTAACTTGTGATAAATCTATACTTAAAAAACTATCAATCAAATTTATTTCAAAAGAACTTATAGGCAATGAGATCACTACAATTATCGAAATGAGACCAAGAAATAATGCACAAAATAAAATCACCTAGAACACAAAGATGATTATCACCTAACTAGCAGGGCCCGGTCCGCTTTGCTGGCCCTAAAAAAGTTGTTTTTGCCTTTGGTCATAATAAATGAATGAAAACTATTATCTAATATTTTTATTGGAAGCCCAAGTGTAGCATTTTGAAATATTGAATTGTAAGAAAAGTGCCACGCTCCGCTGTCCAATTCCGAAAGCATATAACCATGTCCCATTGAAAAATGTTCATTGGGAGCCCAAGTATAACATTTTTAAAAATATTTAATTGTATGGGAAGTGCCACACCCCGCTGTCCAATTCCAATATGTTGCATTGAAAGCATATAACCATTTCCCGTTTAAGAATATTCAATGGGAGCCCAAGAATGGCACTTTGAAGTATTGAATTGTATGGGCTGTGCCACGCCCCTTTGTCCAATTACGCTGATATGTTGCATTTAGCTTAGAGTTGAAAACATGAAACCATTTGCCAAATTTTGTTGGAAAACATTAAATGAGATGCCAGTTACAGCAATTTTAAATATTGGTTTGTATGGGCGATGCCACGCCCCTTTGCCTTATTACGCCGATATGTAGCATTTAGCTTAGAGTTGAAACCATGAAACCATTTGCTAAATTTTGTTGGAAAACATTAAATGAGATGCCAGTTACAGCAATTTTAAATATTGGTTTGAATGGGCGGTACCACGCCCCTTTGTCCAATTACGCCGATATGTTGCATTTAGCTTAGAGTTGAAACCATGAAGCCATTTGCCAACTTTCGTTGGAAAACATTGTGTGGGAGCGCTATTACAGCATTTTCAAATATTGACTTGTATGGGCTGTGCCACGCCCCATTGTCTGTGATCTTATAGTATGTTCATAGCAAATTTCATTTTCTTGTGATCAAAAACGTCGGAGATATAGCAGTTTTTACTAACTTGTGGGCGGTAAAAGTGGGCGTGTCAAAACCTATCCTATGTCACGACTCACGACCCCTAGAACACATATATAAATTTTGGTGAGAATCGGTGCTGTAGTTTTCGCGTCTACTGGTGACAAACGTACACGTCTCTTTTATATATATAGATTTGTTTATACAGACTTTCATTACTATTTGGCGGAATATATGAAGCTCAAATATATAGAGATCCACCAGCACCGTCGACAGCAACGCAGATCTGATCCAAAAGGGAGTCAGAATTTTCCAAAATAAACAGGGAAGCACGAAGATTTCGTTTAACGGCAATCAAAACACCGCCACCTCTGGAGAGTCCAGTCTTGACAGTATCTCTATCTTTGCGGAAAACGTTAAATAGATTCGGATCAAAAAATTATTCATCGAAGAAATGGACATTTAGCCAAGTTTCAATAAAAACGATGACATCATAATCAGAATTCGAGCTCAAAGCGTAGATCGAGTGGGACTTCGTCCTAATACCAGACATATTGTTTAACTTTTATCCATTAGCAGGCCACAAATCCGTCTTTAGAAGATGATAGTAGAAAGATTCCGAAATCCCCGATTTGAAATTAACCCCTTCAGGGATTCCAGCTACAATTTTTTACTAAACTGAAGCATGTGAGTAGGCTCTTTTCAATACCAGCATACTTCACGACATAGTCAATGACATTTTCAGCAGTAACAGTAGGCAAGAATGACGACAAATGCACCCACTTCATACGAACAGCGACGCCAAGATCAGAGTTCACATTGGAGCCAAGAACAACTTTTTGATTATTGTGATAATAGTAGGTGTATGGTCTGATGAGAGATGTTAAGAAGAATCTATAGTAAATTGCCTCCTTTTTACAGTTTTAAATACTGCAAAGTCAATGACGTCGGGAGTTTTTCGACTGTCAGTTGGCCAATATTTGGCCAAGGTCAAGTCTGTTGACAGTGTTAAACAGGAGCCTGCCCTTTGGTGATATTAGGCGAGAGCCCCAATATGTATGTTTGGCGTTGAAGCCGCCGGCAATGAGAAACTTTGGTCCAAGAGGATGGAAAAAAGTCTGGAATTGTTGCTCAGTTATTTTGTGTCTGGGCGGGCAGTATATAGCTGTTAATGTCAGGCCTTTTAAGTATTCATCGAGAAAAACGTACCCCTCCGTCATCAGTAGACAGTGGACGAAATGGTACAGCTCATCAGCAGCTGCAACTACAACAACAACTTTTGCAACCCCTGCAGCCACAGCAGGACGGTGCGCAGCAGCAGCTTCCGCAACAACAACAACAACCTATTCAAATTCCCTCGCCAGATATACAGTGGAGTTCCCATATCGATACTGCACACGCAAACACAGGTAACTCTGTATCGTCAATTTCTTTGGTTGACACCCCTAGCAAATATATTGAAATCCCCGTAGGCCTTACCCCCATTCCTGACTCAAGTGAGACGAATAGCGGATTTTCTGAAATCGCTAATCGCATAACAAAGGTCGCTACTCGCTCCATTATTACAGGTCAAAAGAGCAAAATGCCGACAGTGCAGACAGGAATCGACATTTACTTCGCAAAGCGAGTACTATCGTCCCCCACTAATGGGAATAGGCATCCCGCAAAAATTCAAAAGACGAATCCCGTTAAGCCATCTCTCGAGCTTGGGCAAAATCGATATGCGATTCTTGCTGAAGAAATTGATTCGGATCCCAAGCCGAAATCGCAAAAACCCCCACCTATCTACCTGCGTGAGCGAAACTCTAATTCGCTCATCAAAGATATAACTCAAAATATTGGTCCTAATAATTTCCACGTGATTTCTATTCTCAGGGGACAAGTACACGAAACAAAAATCCAAATTTACAGCGAATCCAATTATAGAAAAATTGTCAATCTCTTTGATAAACTCAAAAAGAGCTACTACACCTACCAGCTCAAAAGTTCCAAAGGCCTCTCAGTCGTACTGAAAGGTATCGAGCCTTTCGTAGAATGCGACGAAATCAAAACTGCACTAAGCGATGAAGGCTTCCAAATAAAGTCCGTATTCAATATCCAGAATCAAAAAAAAATCCCACAACCCCTTTTTCGTGTGGAACTAGAGTTCGACTCGAAATTGCTCAAAAAAGGTGAACCCCACCCGATATACTCGCTCAGATATCTGCTACATCGCAAAATCACAATTGAAGTGCCTCACAAGCGCAGTGGACCGATTCAGTGTCATAACTGCCAAGAATACGGCCACACAAAGTCTTACTGCACTCTTCCCAGCGTGTGCGTAATTTGTGGAGACCTGCACGAAACAGGTTCGTGCACAAAAACTAAAGAGGATTCCACTATTAAAAAATGTAGTAATTGCGGTGGCAATCACACTGCTAACTATAGAGGCTGTGCAGTCTATCAAAGCTTCATAAAAAAGACGGAAAATGTGACGCAAAAACATGAAACAGGGAAAACCCAAAAATTTCCTCCGCTATCCGCTGCACAATCCTTCGCAAACCCAATTACAAAACAAGGCGTGCCTTAAAAAGCGGTCACTCTGCCACTGTGCACGCGCTCCTCCTAGTAGTAGCCTTGAACAAACTCTACAAATATTCATGCAAAATATGTCTCAATTTATGTCTGGTATGCAAAATATGATGCAAGAAATGATAAAGAATCAAAGTCTTTTACTACAACATCTCATGTCTAAGCCATGAATGGTTTAAAAATATCATTCTGGAATGCAAACGGCCTGTGTCATCACAAACTAGAACTTCTCGAGTTCTTGAAAGAGTCTAGCATAGACGTTATGCTAATTTCTGAAACACACTTCACTGAAAAACACTTTTTCAATTTACCAGGATACAGACTCTATGACACAAAGCATCCAAGCGGAAACGCTAGAGGTGGAACCGCCATTCTCATTAAATGTCGTATAAAACATTACGCTCTCCAGAATTATTGCACAGAATATATCCAAGCGACAAGTATTTCTCTCGATGAATACTTAAAAGGCCTAACATTAACAGCTATATACTGCCCGCCCAGACACAAAATATCTGAGCAACAATTCCAGACTTTTTTCCATTCTCTTGGACAAAAGTATCTCGTTGCCGGCGATTTCAACGCCAAACATACATATTGGGGTTCTCGCCTTATATCGCCAAAGGGCAGGTTCCTGTTGAACACTGTCAACAGACTCGGTCTTGACGTGATCTCTTCTGGCACGCCAACTTACTGGCCAACTGACAGTCGCAAAACCCCCGATGTCATTGACTTTGCAGTCTTCAAAACTGTAAAAAGGAGCCAATTGTTTATTGAATCCTCTCTAGACCTCTCATCAGATCATACGCCTACTATTATCACAATAAAGTATGCGCCAAGTTCTGAGGCCAATCCACCAGATAAACTGACCAGCAAACTCACAAACTGGCTCAAATATCGAAAGTATATAAGCTCCCACATTATCCCTAATGTGTCACTAAAAACGAAAGTTGAAATACACACAGCTGTTAGTAATTTCACACTCTTGCTTTCCCAAGCAGCTGCAGCGGCCACTCCCGCCCAAATCCCAAAAAGCTCAACTCGCAGCTATGCAAAGTGTACTCCAAAGGACATAGAGCAGTTAATAAAAAATAAAAGGAAAATACGTCGCGAATGGCAAAACAACAGATCCCCAAATCTGAAAAAACAGCTTAATGATGTCTCTCGAATTCTAAAAAAGCAGCTTGAGAGGAAATCCGAAAGAGAATTCCAGCTATTTGTTGAACATCTCGCACCCACAAAATCAACAAACTACTCGCTCTGGCGAGCTGCAAAAAATATGAAAAAACCAATACTGACAGAACCCCCTCTAAGGCTGCCAAATGGAAACTGGGTCAGAAGCGATGCAGAAAAGGGTGCAGCTTTTGCCAACCACCTAAAAACCGTGTTCACCCCGAACACGACAGCTGGTGATATCCCAATACCAACATTAATCCCACATAATACCTCTTGTACAATCGCGATTAAAAAAAACGAACTTATGGAGGCAATAAACAAAAGCTTGGACCCGAAAAAAGCACCAGGACCGGACTTGATAACGCCAACAATGATAAAAGAACTGCCAACAGTTGCAATAACCCACTTATTGCACATATTTAACGCGATTCTCAGAACATGTCACTACCCAGATGATTGGAAACTATCTCAAGTTACAATGATTCCCAAACCTGGAAAAGATCCCAGTAATGTGACGTCATACCGGCCTATAAGTTTGATCTCTGTAATATCGAAACTCTTCGAAAAACTTTTAATAAAATTGATTCTACCGAAAATTCTAGAAAAACAAGTGATTGCCGATCACCAGTTTGGCTTCCGCGAAAAGCATGGCACTATTGAGCAAGTGCACCGCATTGTTGACTCAATAAAAGGCACTTTCGAAAATAAACAGTATTGCTCCGCTGTTTTCCTCGATATCACCCAGGCCTTCGATAAAGTCTGGCACGAAGGACTTATTTACAAACTACAGCATATTCTTCCCGCTAATATGCACTGTCTACTCAAAAACTACCTCACGAATAGAAAATTTGTAGTAAAATACAAAAGCTTTGTCTCCCGAAAATACGAAATACTGGCCGGAGTACCACAAGGCAGTGTCCTCGCGCCCCTGCTATATATTCTCTATACTGCAGATATGCCCAAAAGTGATAGAACTCTCATATCGACTTTTGCTGATGACACTGCTATCATGTGCTCTCACTCAAACCCTGACATGGCATCTCTATACGTGCAAAAACACTTGGATACTCTAAGTAATTGGCTACATCGATGGAAAATCAAGGTCAATGAATCCAAAAGCTGTCACTTAACCTTCACTCTAAGAAGGGGCACGTGTCCTGCTCTGAAGATAAACGGCCAAGTCGTCCCTGAAAGTTCCGAAACCAAGTATCTTGGAATGCATCTCGATCGCCGACTCACATGGCATAAACATATTGAATCCAAAATCACTCAGATCAAATTAAAGCAATTGGAACTAAATTGGCTAATCTCAAGGGCATCAAAGCTAAATCTCACATACAAAGTCCAAATATACAAAAGTATAATAAAACCCATATGGACATATGGAATTGAACTCTGGGGCACTGCCTCTCCCTCGAACGTGGAAAAACTCCAGAGAGTCCAATCTAAAATCCTGAGACAAATTGCCAGAGCCCCTTGGTATATAAAAAATACTAACATCCACAGAGACCTGAATATACCTGCAGTAAAAGACGAAATTCCGAAATTTACCTCGAAGTACAAGCAGAAGCTCATGTTTCACCCAAACATTCTAGCTAGAAATTTACTGAGACCTCTGAATCCCTCACGTCTCAAACGAAACTAATATATTCCCCATATATTAGTTACGATAACTCTACATTGCCTAAATCAATGGATATAGGGCAAATAGTTTTAATCTGAATATTATAAAAATAAGCTGAATTTCTGAATTTTTGAAAAATCATTGTTAGACCTAAGTTATTATAGGTGATTCAATTGAATAAAATTACTATAAAAAAAAAAAATCGAGAAAAATACTTTTTGCTTGAATATACTCTGTGCAATAATTCTTTAGAGCATAATGCTTTATTCGGCTTTTAATGGCGGATCCACCTCTAGCGAAATCTTCTCATGGAATGTGCGGACGTGAAAAATTTAGCTCCATAATATTTACGAAAATTGAAGTGATAAAACACAAAAAAAAATCGAAATTTGTGCGGGACCGTGCGCGGAAAAAGCGCCCAACAATCTCACATTAGTCTTGGCACTGACTGTAAAATGCAAAAAAAAAAATCAATAAACAAAATTAAAAAGTGATCAATATGATGAGAACGCCGCCACTTGATTCAATCTCACAAACCGGTTTGTCGGAAAACACTAACAATGCTGAAGCACCCGCGAAAGCGTCGCAGTTAAAAGCCTCTGCATTCTCTGAGAATGCATCGCAACTCACTCTTGTGTTTCCTGCTAACAATGCTATTCTAGCTGAAAACACTATTTTGAAGAGTCGCTCTGCAGAGGCGCTCTTCGTAAGCTCTCTCGCATTACCATCTGTTCCTTGGCGAGAACAATGCGAAACCGCAACACCCTACACCGCAGCATCTAAATCGACTTTGGCAAGTACAAATTCTCTTAATACCCTTGCGCCAGACCCTCTCAATAAATTTACAGAGAATCATAAGTCTGTTCATAAGCCCCAGTCAGCGAAAAAAGGCAATAAAATTAATTCTCTCGAGCAGACTACTGTATGTTCGGCAATGCAGACAGGCATGCACCGCTACCTGCAAAAACCAGACCCTACAATGCAAAAACGTCAAGCGACCCCTCCAGAAAATACCAATACGCCTAAGATTTTTAAATCCAAATCGAATATCCAGCCCGTAAATCTTGGCCAAAATAGATATTCTTTATTATATGAAGAAGAAAATTCAGAACCAAAACCCAAAACGTCGAAGCCGCCGCCAATTTATCTCAGAGAAAAAAACTAAAATTCTCTTGTCAATCTGATAACACAGCTTGCTGGTGCCAACAGATTTCATGTGATTCCCATTCTCAAGGGCGCTATCCATGAAACTAAAATTCAAATTTATAATGAGGTAGATTTTCGAAAAGTTATTGATAATTTCGATAAGTGCAAAAGGAGCTATTACACATACCAGCTCAAAAGCAGCAAAGGTTGTAATAAGAGGTATAGACTCTTTCATCGAATGCGATGAACTAAAAGCCGCATTATCAGAGCAAAAATTTCAGGTCAGATCTGTATCTAACATAAAAAACATAGATAAGTTACCCCAACCCCTCTTCCGCAATGAACTCGAATTTGACCCCAAGACTCTAAAAAAAGGCGAACCCCACCCCATTTAGTCTGCGGTATTTATTACACCGTAAAGTCAGTGTTGAGGAGCCACGTAAAAGCCGTGGTCCAATACAATGCCAAAATTGACAGGAATTTGGCCACACAAAAAAATATTGTATACTTCCCAGTGTTTGTGTTATTTGCGGTGACTTGCACCAGACCCAATTATGCCCGAAATCTAGGAACGATGCAGCCGTTAGACATTGTAGTAACTGTGGTAAAAATCACACTGCAAATTATAGAGGATGTGTAGTCTATAAAACACTTAATAATATGGTTTCTTCTCAAACGAAGCCCTTCAGGGAAACAACTGCGACGATGTCAAACCCTACTCCAGCCAATATTGCCCAGATGAAATCATACGCACCACTCCAAGGGAATGGAGCTATGACTGCACCACAACAACAACCATTTTCATATGCAAATGTACCAAGACCAAGACCCGCCAGTTATTCAACTCGCTCAACAGAACATTGGCCTTGAACAAACACTCCAGATGTTTATGCAAAACATGTCGCAGTTTATGAACGGCATGCAAACTATGTTGCAAGAGATGTTACGCAATCAAAACATGCTAATCCAGACCCTTATAAATAATAAACCATGAATGCGATAAAAATATCCTTCTGGAACGCGAATGGCTTATGCCAACATAAATTGGAACTTATACAATTCCTCAATTCATACTGTATAGATGTAATGCTAATTTCAGAGACTCATTTGACCTAAAAAACATTTTTTAATATACCCGGATACAAGTTGTATGACACTAAACACCCAGGTGGTAAAGCTCGAGGTGGATCAGCGATTCTAATTAAGGGCAGAATCAAACACTATGTTTTACAGGAATTTGGCACCGAGTACCTGCAAGCCACCAGTATTTGTCTTGATGAGTACATAAAAGGATTGACAATATCTGCAAATTACTGTCCACCCAGCTCCAAAATAACTGAACAGCAATTTCAGACATTTTTTGCAACCCTTGGCCCAAAATTTCTCGTAGCTGGAGATTTTAATGCCAGACACACTTATTGGGGCTCTCGTCTGATTTCGCCCAAAGGAAGATTACTATGGATTACTACCAGCAGACTCGGCCTTGATGTGGTTTCGTCAGGCACTCCAACATACGGGCCATCAGACAGACGCAAAATTCCAGACGTTATTGATTTTGCAGTAATCAAGACCCTTCAACGAACTCAACTAACCATTGAGTCTTCAGTGGAACTCTCGTCTGACCACACACCCACTATAATTACAGTAAAATATGTGCCAAATTCAGAAGTCAACCCACCCGACAAACTCACCAGTATGTATACGAATTGGCTTAAATTCAGAAAATACATAAGTTCACACATTACCCTGCATGTGTCACTGAAAACTGAGGAGCAACTGAATGCGGCAGTGCGTAACTTCACCCTTCTACTTACAAACGCAGCACTGGCAGCTACCCCAAAAATCAATAACACTACCCAAAAAAAGGAATTTGTGCCACAAAATATAGCTGCGCTCTTAACAGAAAAGAGATCAATAAGGCGTGATTGGCAAAAGTTCAGATCACCCTATCTGAAAAAAAAGCTGACCCTCATTACACGAAAACTCCAAAATGAACTGAAGGCGAAAAACGAGAATGATCTGCATCAATTCATGGAAAAGCTTACACCAACGAGCTCAACAAATTACGCTCTTTGGCGTGCCCCAAAAAATTTAAAACGACCCATTATTGCAGAATCGCCAATTCGTTTACCCAACGGAGACTGGGCTAGAAGTGATTCCGAAAAAGGTACTGCTTTCGCAAGTCACCTACAAATTCACTCCAAAACCCCAACTGCAAATTATCCGTTACCAGAGCTCGAAACCAGGTCAAATTTTAACCCACTACTCATCAGAAGAAAAGCACTTATGGACGATATTGCCAAGTTGAACCCAAAAAAAGCTCCAGGACATGACTTAATAACGGCTAAAATGGTGAAAGAGCTGCCATCAATTGCTGTTACTCACTTATTGCATATATATAATGCTATATTAAGAATAGGTCACTACCCAACTGACTGGAAGCTGTCGCAGATCACGACGATCCCAAAACCGGGAAAAGACCCTACAAACGTGAGTTCATATCGCCCAATAAGCTTACTCTCTACCAGAGCTGTAAAATAATGCAATCTTTTTAACTGCATTCCCTTGAAGTCACATTCAATTATGAATAAATCAAGATTGCATTCATTCAATGCTGTTTTAACTGCAGAGTAAAAGAGTGAAATCTTTGTCTTTTTTGAAATCATGATTGTCCATTCCATTTTTTGAAGTCTTTTTCCATTCACAAGACTGCATTCTTTTGTTTTAAGTTAAATGAATGCAGCCTTTTGAACACATTCTTTTGATTTCATAAGTGAATGCAATCTTCAGAGGAATGAAATCAAAAGAATGCATTCTTTTTGATTGCAATCTTTTATTGATTTCATTCTTTTGAGTGAAATCACAAAAGACTTCAACGTTTTGAGTGAAATCAAAAAAGACTTCAGCCTTTAGAGTGAAATCATTTCGGTTTTTTTTCGATTTGAATTCTTTTTTAAAATCATTTTAGTTTTTTTTTATTTGTGAAGTATACTTTTTTGGGTTTTTTGTACTACATTTCATAACATAAAACGCCAAAAAAAACTTAAAAAGGTGCAATGTTTCCCAACAAAATATGGCAATTGGTTTCATGTTTTCAACTCTAAGCTAAATGCCACGTATCGACGAAATTGGGCAGAGGGCCGTGGCACCTCCCATATAATTCAATACCTCAAAATCCTATACTTGCTTTCATTAATTTATTATCACCTTAAAGGCAATGTAAGAAAACAAGCTAGGTACAGCAAAGCGGACCGGGCCATTAAGGAAATCACATTAGCGAAATGTTCCAGAATGTTACTGCAAGGAATTTTATAATATTTGGCTCGAATTGTAGCCAACGCGTGAAGGAGAAATCCATATACCATTCCCTCGTTTTTTTTTGCAGGAAATCTACTGCGTCTGCAATCGATTTTAGCAATATTAGGTACTCTTCTAAGTACTTAAAATCTTTCTCATGGAACTTGGTGACAGCAAACATTTTGCACAGTTCGTTTATATTCTCCTTGTGTGTAAGTAGCACCTTAATGGAGTCGTATAAGGAGTTCCACCTTGTCGCTACTGGATATTTGAGCTGAGAGCCCAACAAAGAAATTATTTGTTCAGACGATTTTGGAAAATTTAACAATATTTTGAAGTATAAAAATTGATTTTAAAAAAGAATTCAAATCGAAAAAAAACTGAAATGATTTCACTCTAAAGGCTGAAGTCTTTTGTGATTTCACTCTAAAGGCTGAAGTCTTTTGTGATTTCACTCTAAAGGCTGAAGTCTTTTATGATTTCACTCAAAACGTTGAAGTCTTTTGTGATTTCACTCAAAAGAATGAAATCAATAAAAGATTGCAATCAAAAAGAATGCATTCTTTTGAATTCATTCCTCTGTAGATTGCATTCACTTATGAAATCAAAAGAATGCATTCAAAAGGCTGCATTCATTTAACTTAAAACAAAAGAATGCAATCTTGTGAATGGAAAAAGACTTCAAAAAATGGAATGGACAATCATGATTTCAAAAATTACAAAGATTTCAATCTTTTACTCTGCAGTTAAAATACCATTCAAAGAATGCAATCAAGGAATGTAATTTGTTGCTGACTTAAAACCTAAAAAGAGTGCATTCTTTTACAGCTCTGCTCTCTACCCTATCAAAACTTTTTGAGAAAACTCTGATAAAAATTATGTTACCCACAATACTCGCTAAAGGTGAAATACCCAATCACCAATTCGGATTTAGAGAAAAGCATGGCACAATTGAACAGGTTCATCGCATTGTTGAATTGATCAAAAAAACATTCGAGAAAAAGCAATACTGCTCAGCAGTATTCCTCGACATCACCCAAGCCTTTGATAAGGTATGGCATAGAGGATTGATATCCAAACTACAGAAACTATTACCCGCAAGCATGCACATTTTGCTTGACAACTACTTGACCCACAGAAAATTTGTAGTTAAACATAAAAGTTTCGTTTCTCGTAGATTTGATATTCTTGCCGGTGTACCCCAAGGCAGCGTCCTCGGACCCCTGCTGTATATACTCTATACAGCTGATATGCCCACTTATGATCAGACCCTCATCTCAACATTTGCCGACGACACCGCAATATTGTGCTCACACTCAGATCCCAAAATGGCATCACAACTCGTGCAACAGCATTTAATCACTTTGCAAAATTGGTTAGCTCAGTGGAGAATTAAAGTCAATGAGTCTAAGAGCGTTCATCTAACCTTCACCCTAAGGAAAGATACTTGCCCCACCCTTAAAATAAATGGTAGTGTAATACCACAGTGTCGTGAAACCAAATACCTTGGTATGCATCTCGATCGCATGCTCACTTGGAAAAGGCACATCAAAGCTAAAAATACACAAGTCAAATTAAAAAAATCGAACTAAATTGGCTCCTTTCGAATCAATCAAAACTCAACACCAAGTACAAAAATCTTTTATATAAAAGCGTAATTAAACCCATATGGACATATGGGATTGAGCTCTGGGGAACCATCAAATGTTGAGAAACTACAAAGAATGCAGTCGAAAGTTCTGCTTCAAATCGTTGCAGCTCCATGGTTTATAAGAAATGCACAAATCCATCGAGATTTACAAATACCGACAAATTCCGATGAAATCCCTAAGCGTACATCAAAGTACAAAGATAAGCTTAAGCTGCATCCAAATATTCTAGCTAGAAATTTGTTTAGACCCACCAGACCCCTACGTCTAAAGCGTAACTATTCTATAGCTTTTGAATAGATAGCCCCGTAACCCTCAGCAACTCCAACATACCGCATATGACGCCATCAGGACGATGCCAACATCGCCTTGATGACGACCCTATGAATGATAACTACATAGGTTGTCCAAATCGTTGGATTAGGTCAACTAGTAAATTATAATGCGAAATTTGTATTTAATGTGAAATTTGTACCGTTAAAAATTATTGTTAGTTCTAAGTTTTAGAAGATCCAATAAATAAAAATGAATTTATAATAAAAAAAAAAAAAAACCTCTAGCGTTTCCGCTTGGATGCTTTGAGTCATAGAGTCTGTACCCTGGTAAGTTAAAAAAGTGTTTTTTAGTGAAGTGAGTTGCAGAAATTAGCATAACGTCTATCCTAGAATCCTTCAAGAACTCGTGAAGTTCTAGTTTGTATTTCAGAATGATATTTTTAGACCATCCATGGTCTAGACATGAGCTGTTGTAGCAAGAGACTTTTATTTTTATAACCCTTATATTTTATGGCAGGAGATTTTGTATATGGTGGAGATTTTGAAACAAGGAGATTTTGTGACCCTCCCTTTCTCACTGAAGCAAGTCCTTCGACAATGCTTGACGTGCGGCAAGTTCTGATTTTGGCAACGTGTATTTTTGTTCATCCGCTTGAAGCGCTGCATGCTGCGTAGCAGGTACTGCGTGAGGTGTTGCCTGAATTCGCAGGGTATGTCATTTGGTTTAGGCAATTTCGAAACCCACTCTTTGGTACGTGCAGAATAGCAGCTTCTGTTGCTTCTTACATCAATCGGGTCTTCTTCAGACATTGCGAGGATATCGAATTTACGTCGTACATACAGTTTTTCCTGTTCTATAGGTTTGAGATCCAGAATCTTTTCTTTCTCAAGGCGTTATAGCTCCAGAGTCATCCTACGCTGGCGCGATGACCCATAGGAGCGTATGGAATTCACTTCCGATTTCTGACCTTTATTGTTTTTGGCTTCTCCTGTGCACTTAACACACTTCCAGCTATGGTTTTTAACATCATCTGTTACTCCGGCGCAGTCGTAGTGATACCATGATCACATACATCGCATTGGACCATCCGCTCGGTGTCTTTGTGCTGGCTGAATTATCGTCGTTGTGCAGCGAATGAGTGACTGGCATCTCGCAATTAATATTTTTCAATTTTTGAAGAATGTTGGAAATTAAAGAATTTTCTCCAGTTTGAAAGTAATTTATTTAATTTCTTAAAAAATTGAAGTCCTTTCAGGTCGATAGTTTTCCAACAATGAACAATTTTTCTCATTAACGTGATTATTGAACAAAAGTTTTATAGGAAGGGTTGATTTAAAAATTAAAAAGTGTATTAACAAGCTGGTGTTTACAACAGCAGATATGCAGTTATCAGAAAATATAGCAAGATTAGACACTGTAGAACGACCTTGGACGAAACCATGTTGATTTGGACAGATATAACTCTTAACGACAAAATATAACTTCACTTTTATAATACTCTCAAAAGGCTTTGACACGGTAGACAGTTTTGAAATGGGTCTATAATTGGCAACATTATTTATATTCCCACTTTTGAAGATAGGGGTAATAGAAGCAACTTTCCATGCATCAACAAAGACACCCGAAGACAGATTTTTAAAAAATGATTTTAAGCGGACGGAGAAGAGAAGAACAATTTTTAAGAACAGAGGCAGACAGACCATCAATATCCATTTGGAAAGAGGATTTGAGATTTCGAACCCCCCTAAGCTCATCGTCATCAGTTAAAACTAACCCACCAAAATCCAAGGAATGTCCTAAATTGAAAAAGGGTCAGAGTCGGAATCTGAATCTAAAACGAGGCTAGGCAAAAAAAAACCGCATAAAGGTTAGCTGCATCAACTGCGGAATTAGCACATTTATCACCTAGAAAAACTCCTGAGGGAATGTTTGAGCAAGATTTTTTCGTTTTAATAAATCGCCAGAAAGCTTTCGGGTTAGATTTTAATTCTGCTTCATATTTAAGAATATAATTCCTGTATATAAACTTATCAAGGCAAGTAAACTCCTTCGAATAATGCATGTGCCAAGCTTTGAAATTAGGATTACGAGTGGATATGAACTTCTTAAGAAACTTATTTCTCAAATTCTTAAGATTTTTTAGCCGTTTGGTGTACCAAGGGAGTTTATAAGCCTTCTTGGAAATACATGGAACATTACTTAAACAAACATCAAATATATTAGTCTTAAAGATATAACAATTGGAAACATCAAGTCTCGAAAACAAAGGCTCCCAATCAAAATTGAGAAGTAATAGATTCAAATTCAATAATCACAGAGTTTGAAATTAAGGCAAGTTTTAGGATTATTTACATTTAAAACAGCAAAACCATAAAAGTTAAGAGCAAGTAACAAGGCACATGATGCATATCCGCAGGGGCAAAGGGACAACATCAATTAGACAAATTAAAGTTTAAATTATTACTAATAAAGACTAGATCGAGGATTCTATTCAGTTTGTTAACAAATCTATTAACTTGTGATAAATCTATACTTAAAAAACTATCAATCAAATTAATTTCAAAAGAACTAAAAAAGTTGTTTTTGCCTTTGGTCATAATTAGAGATGTAAAATGACTTTTTGACTGAATTTGACTGTCAGTCATTTACAGTCAAATTCGTCAAAAACAGTCAACTTGACGTCAAATTCAGTCAAATTGGTCAAAAACAGTTTTGTCGGTAAACTGTAAGGAATAAAGCAGAAACCGAACTTCCCACGGATTTTTAACGACTGCTTCCCATGGTACTGCCGTTGCTCTTGCGATGTCTTTTCATTTCACCACCTCCGGACATAATCTGCACCTCCCATGTCTGGTTGTAGCTACATGCATAACGCAATATAAGCATGTAGCGCATTTTATGCTTCCCGATTCTTCAAATATTAGAAAACACTAATTAAAACGAAATGATAAAAAATTCTTTGTTTTTTAAAAACTTCTAAACACATTTTGAATTATTTTTCAGTGACATTATTTTAGTCAAATTCAGTCAATTTGACTGAATATGACCAGTCATTTTCAGTCAATGACTATCGTGACTAGTCAAAGTCAGTCATTTTACATCTCTAGTCATAATAAATGAATGAAAACAATTATCAAATATTTTTATTGGAAGCCCAAGTGTAGCATTTTGAAATATTGAATTGTAAGAAAAGTGCCACGCTCCGCTGTCCGATTCCGACCTTATGTAACATTGAACTTAGAATTGAAAGCATATAACCATGTCCTATTGAAAAATGTTCATTGGGAGCCCAAGTATAACATTTTTAAAAATATTTAATTGTATGGGAAGTGCCACACCCCGCTGTCCAATTCCAATATGTTGCATTGAAGGCATATAACCATTTCCCGTTTAAGAATATTCAATGGGAGCCCAAGAATGGCACTTTGAAGTATTGAATTGTATGGGCTGTGCCACGCCCCTTTGTCCAATTACGCTGATATGTTGCATTTAGCTTAGAGTTGAAAACATGAAACCATTTGCCAAATTTTGTTGGAAAACATTAAATGAGATGCCAGTTACAGCAATTTTAAATATTGGTTTGTATGGGCGATGCCACGCCCCTTTGCCTTATTACGCCGATATGTAGCATTTAGCTTAGAGTTGAAACCATGAAACCATTTGCTAAATTTTGTTGGAAAACATTAAATGAGATGCCAGTTACAGCAATTTTAAATATTGGTTTGTATGGGCGGTGCCACACCCCTTTGTCCAATTACGCCGATATGTTGCATTATGTTAGAGTTGAAACCATGAAGCCATTTGCCAACTTTCGTTGGGAAACATTGTGTGGGAGCGCTATTACAGCATTTTCAAATATTGACTTGTATGGGCGGTGCCACGCCCCATTGTCTGTGGTCTTATAGTATGTTCATAGCAAATTTCATTTTCTTGTGATCAAAAACGCCTGAGATATAGCAGTTTTTACTAACTTGTGGGCGGTAAAAGTGGGCGTGTCAAAACCTATCCTATGTCACGACTCACGAACCCTAGAACACATATATAAATTTTGGTGAGAATCGGTGCTGTAGTTTTCGCGTCTACTGGTGACAAACGTACACGTCTCTTTTATATATATAGATTTGTTTATACAGACTTTCATTACTATTTGGCGGAATATATGAAGCTCAAATATATAGAGATCCACCAGCACCGTCGACAGCAACGCAGATCTGATCCAAAAGGGAGTCAGAATTTTCCAAAATAAACAGGGAAGCACGAAGATTTCGTTTAACGGCAATCAAAACACCGCCACCTCTGGAGAGTCCAGTCTTGACAGTATCTCTATCTTTGCGGAAAACGTTAAATAGATTCGGATCAAAAAATTATTCATCGAAGAAATGGACATTTAGCCAAGTTTCAATAAAAACGATGAGAATTCGAGCTCAAAGCGTAGATCGAGTGGGACTTCGTCCTAATACCAGACATATTGTTTAACTTTTATCCATTAGCAGGCCACAAATCCGTCTTTAGAAGATGATAGTAGAAAGATTCCGAAATCCCCGATTTGAAATTAACCCCTTCAGGGATTCCAGCTACAATTTTTTACTAAACTGAAGCATGTGAGTAGGCTCTTTTCAATACCAGCATACTTCACGACATAGTCAATGACATTTTCAGCAGTAACAGTAGGCAAGAATGACGACAAATGCACCCACTTCATACGAACAGCGACGCCAAGATCAAAGTTCACATTGGAGCCAAGAACAACTTTTTGATTATTGTGATAATAGTAGGCGTATGGTCTGTTAAGAAGAATCTATAGTAAATTGCCTCCTTTTTACAGTTTTAAATACTGCAAAGTCAATGACGTCGGGAGTTTTTCGACTGTCAGTTGGCCAATATTTGGCCAAGGTCAAGTCTGTTGACAGTGTTAAACAGGAGCCTGCCCTTTGGTGATATTAGGCGAGAGCCCCAATATGTGTGTTTGGCGTTGAAGTCGCTGGCAACAAGAAAATTTTGTCCAAGAGAATGGAAAAAGTCTGGAATTGTTGCTCAGTTATTTTGTGTCTGGGCGGGCAGTATATAGCTGTTAATGTCAGGCCTTTTAAGTATTCATCGAGAAAAATACTTTTTGCTTGAATATACTCTGTGCAACATTTCTGTAGAGCATAATGCTTTATTCGGCTTTTAATGGCGGATCCACCTCTAGCGTTTCCGCTTGGATGCTTTGAGTCATTTTATAAAAATCCAATAACTACTAAAATTTGCTGTGTGAAAAAAAAAATTCAGTTATTTGACCGATTCTGACGTGCAACACTTAAAATGAAATCATCACATAACTCTTTTTGATATAGAATTTTAATTCGATTTCGGCACAACGGAATTGCATGAAATTTAGATCCAAGATATATGTATGGCCTAGCCACAATATGAGAAGATGTGGGCTTAATTAGTTAACTGGGCGTGGCTCCTCCCATTAATGGAATTTCGCGAAAACGTTTTCTTGGGCTTATCAGATATATAATGCAGCAAATTGGGTCTTGGGCATACTAAAAATCATATAATTGAAGTGGAAGTTTAACGATCGGTTTTATTGATCAACATGTTAAGTTGACCAAATGGACTTTATTTTATTCAAAACCATTTATGGATACATTTTGATCGGGAATATATTGTATCACATATCAAATCGGTTTGGATGTTGCTTTTTATACCCTACACCTCATGAGGTAGGGTATATTCACTTTGGTCTGAAGTTTGTAACACCAAGAAGGAGGAGTGATAGGTATGGAAAACTATATATTCTTGACCAGCGTCACCTCCTGAGTTGATTTAGAACTATACGTCTGTCCATCTGTCCGTCTGTCTGTCCGTCGATGTAAACACGATTGCAGGAGCTAGAAGGAATCTAGAGGGCCCAACCTTTGGATATATCCTTTTTTTTGGCCCTCGAAGGAGTTGGTATTGAAAATGGGCGTAACAGGTCGACTCCCACGCCTATCTTCCATATAAGTGAAAATCGTGTTTTCTAAACTATGTAACCTAATTCCGCTGAAATAGTTCCAAACTTGCTACATAGGGGTTTTTGAGGTCGCTGATTTCCAATTTGGTGTTGAAATTTCCAAATTCAAGATTGCGGATCCAATATTGCCCAGTAGGTTAGGGGTAAGTCGGCTTTGACCGACTGAAACTTACTCACTTGTTTTACTGAGCGTAGTGGACGATTTCGGAAGGTCATAACGCCCATTTAATTTGGGGCCTTACAATGCTGGCAAGACGTCATACCTTAAAATACGCCCGTGAGTTCATTCAAAACTTCCATGATTAGAATAAAATTAAAAAATGTATTATGAGACAAAGGATAAAATAAATGTATCCTATTACCTTTGTAAATGGTCAAAATTCTATTGGATCTTCAAATTAAATATAAGCAAACCCTTATTTCAATTTTATTTTGGTAATTACATCAATGCTCGCGTTCTAGTTTCGGCTTTGATCAAAGACAATTATGTGCAAATGAATACATAACTTCTTTTTTAGAAACTTTTTAGTACTGAAAATACATAGCTTTATTTGGTAACTTCTGAACCAATTGAGATATAAAAAAACCAATGATGAGGGAAGGTGGGCAATAGCTAATATAGTTAAAAGGGTCAATAAAAAAAATTCGAAAAAAATCACATAACTCTTTTTGTAAGCCCAGCGACGATATGTTGATGCGGTTTTTGGAGAATGGTTGGAATATTTTTGAGAATAAAGAAACAGAATAAAATTGGCACTTGAGCAAGCAAGTTAAATTGTTATAACAAGACGTTTTATTAATTGGCGCCCAACAAACGTGTGGCTTAAGAAAATTCCTGTATTGGAAAAAAACTTTTAAAATCAATTCCTGTATTGAAAATAAATAACTTAAAAAATCAATTTTTGTTAAAAATTTAATGTAAAAATAAAATCATATCCTTATTGCAAAAAAAAACTTTCAAAATCAATTTTTGTTAAAAATTTAGTGTAAAGCCTGCTGTACACCTCACGTGAAAATGAATGTGAACCTTTTTATAACCCTTATATTAACTTGCTTTGGGTGGACTATATATATATATATATATATATATATATAATATATATTTCACAAATTTTTTTTTTCAAAAAAGATATATGTTAAAATTATTTTGTTGACCGTTTATTGAAAACTTTACGAATTGGATAAAGGGTTTTACTTTTGAATGGACACCAATTTTAATAGTTTTAAACAACAATTGGTGTATCCGTTCCCGCTATAATACTAAAACTACTGAAAGTAAGTTTTTCGTGTTTAGCATGAAATGGAGCTGGCAGAATTTTATAATTATATTCGGATTCAGCGTGGCAAAAAAATAATTTGTTCGATCAATCAAATTTAAAAAGAATTACTTTTTGTTTGCCTATATTTATTTAAATATTATTTGTTTTGTGTAATGTAATATTTATTAAATATGTTTTCTTTGTCGAATTAAACTTAAAATATTGTTGCAACCATTTTTTCTTTAATTTTATATTAACTATTGTATTTAATTGGAAAATCCCGAAAATACCAAACAAATCCCGGGATCCCGGGATTGTGATTTCAAATCCCGAAATCCCGGGATTTTCAAAAACACTTCGGGATTGAATGCCTTAATATATATATATATACAGCTGCTGTCAAAAAAATAGTAGCGGTCTCTACTTTTATTTTACTAAAAAGCAGTTTTGGGATAAAAATTCCCTTTTGAATTTTGAGAATTTTTTGAAAAGTTTGTTATTTGTTATGAAAAAATGTAAAACTGAAAAAAATTAGTCGATAACATTTTTTTATACAACCCATTACAAAACTGTTAAGACTTTTTAAAAAAAATAGTTATGAACAACAATATCTTAATTAAAATTTTTTTTTTCGTAAAAATCAAATATTTTAAAAAATTCTCAAAATTCAGGGAAATATTTTATCACAAAACACCCTTTAGTAAAATAGTTTTTATTTTTTCCAGCGCAACTTTTTACACCTAAGGCATTCAAGCCCGGGATTTCGGGATTGAATGCCTTAGCTGTAATAGTGAAGTCGTAGGTGCTCTCAACGAGCATGCACGAGAAAACGCTCTTCGCGTATTTATTTCGGGTCTTCGCCGACCGATATGTGACATACTATTTTCTGCAAGGCCAAGTGATCTCCCTGCTCTTGCTATTGCAGAGGAACGTAACGATTTTGCTTGCATATTTGCAGTAGGTAATTCTGTAAAGCCGAATGTACCGCAACGATTTACGAGTACAATGACACATTCTCAAAACTTACGTGGCTACCCACTAGGCATGTCAATCCCGGGATCCCGCTTCTTTGTTAGTCCCGGAAATCCCGGGATTCGCACTGACTAATCCCGGGATTTTCGGGACAAGTTTTATTAGCAGTTTTTCCAAAATATGCCTTTTATATTGGGAAAAAATGAATCAATTAAATTTTATCTGTTTAGTAAAAATTTATAAATTCAGGAACTTTTTCTATCATGAATAATTTCTTTCTGAATGGTTTAGTTTTAGCAAGGACCATAGTTTTTCATCCAAAAAATGTTGATAAACATTCAGGAAAAAACTTCGAAAAGTCGGATATTTTTGGAAATTTAATGCGTTCCATTTGATTTTATTGGTTTAGAAAAATTATTTATTTTGTTTTAAAGAAAAAAATTAAGTAAAATTGGCGAAAAGTTTATGGATATACTCGTACATAAACTATATGAGTTATACACATAAAAATATGCAATACGCATTGCAGAAACTTATACCAATGCGTGAAGCATATTTTCATTACGTCCACAAATTTAAGCAAAAAACAGTTCCAAACTGTTTGCAAATTAGTAGACTATAAAGCACTCAAATCCATTTTGTTTAAATGGAAATCGGATCAAAAAATACATCGAACTTCGTTCGGGACATGAAATACAAATTCCAATTCCGTATATTTAAATGTTCGACAAAATGTTCAGGTCAAGAGTTGTTCGAGAAATGTGGATCAAACGTCACATTTTTAAAATGATCTTATTCTGACCGGAAACCCAAGATTCCAAAGACCAAATCGATTCCAATTAGTATTTTATTCTACATATTTTAAAGTTATTCAAACTTTTTTCTAATATTCCCAATCATATGTGTGAAAAAATTAAATTTAAAAAAAATCCAATAAAACCTTGAATATTGTTAGATTATTTGCGCAATTTCCAAAATATTATAGAATGAGTATATTAAAAGCAATTCAATTCGATTTAATATAACATTTTTTTTACTGAATTTTGGTTGAATTGACAAAAATCCAAATCCCGGGACTAATTCCGGGATCCCGGGGTTGCATTTTTCAATCCCGAAAATACCGGGATTGGCAAAGGTCTTGAAAATTGACATCCCTACTACCCACCTGTTTGTGAATGAGTCGACTTCGTCTACAAAAGTCTGTTGCAATTGAAAACAAAACCAATTTTCCGAAACGTTATAATAAATGTTTATTAAAGATCAAAATGAAAATCGATTGGTGAACTACTGATACGCATAGTTCGATCTATTGAAGACGACTAAAAATTTAACATAAAAAATTATGAAGTTTTAGCTTTCAAGATAAGTACATAATAGGATCAAAGTAAAGAGAGTAATAAATCGAATTGGAAATTTAGAGTGAGAATTAAAATAAGAATACTTAAGAATAAGAAAGAAAAAGTGTGCAAGAAGTGCAGTGAAAATTAGTTGAGAACGATAACGAAATTTACTTATTGACAGTTGCTAATACAAATACAAAAAATACAGAAATATGAAACCAAATGTAGGTTGCCAAGCGTTCGCAAACATTCCGGCACCCCTGAACACCCGTTCAGAAATTAGGAAGTAGGGCGATTTTTGTGATAGGGCGTTTGTACTCTCCGCGAGCGGTCTTTACAGTAACCACACGGACGAGGTTGTTGGCGCCGTAAGTAACATCTTCAATGCGACCCAGCAACCATTTAGCTGGTGGAAGGTTTGCATCTTTGAGTACAACGATGGCTCCTTTTTCAATGTTGGTTTGTGGCTGATGCCACTTCGAACGTTGTTGTAACGTGACATACTCAATATGCCACCGCTTCCAAAAGCCTTGAACCATTGCTTGTATATGTCGCCAGTGTTGCAGTTTGTTGGCATTGGTATCCAAAATTGATGGCTCTGGTAGGCAGGTGTATGGTTCGCCGATGAGGAAGTGGGCGGGAGTGAGCGGATCAAGATCATTGTCAGAAATAGCTGTCAGCGGTCGAGAATTCAAGATCGATTCAATTAGCGTCAGCACGGTACAGTATTCTTCAAACGTCAGAATACTACTGCCCACAACTCGCTTTAAATGCATCTTGATTGACCTTACGCCCGCCTCCCACAATCCACCAAAATGTGGTGCGGCTGGAGGTATGAAATGCCATTTCACTCCTTGGTTTGATAACCAGTCAGCCACCTCTTTGAGGTGCGATTGAGAAACTGCAAATTGTTGTAGTTCGTCCAGGACTTTCGTGGCACCTTTGAACGTGGTCCCATTGTCAGAATAGAGATCCGAAGGCTTACCTCGACGAGCAATAAATCTGCGGAAAGCGGCGAGAAATGCGTCGGTTGTTAGGTCACTAACGAGTTCGAGGTGCAATGCCTTGGTCGACAAACAAACAAATATTGCAAACCAAGCCTTGCCAATTTTCGGTGTTCTGCCTTTGGAGATCTTAATGGAAACGGGTCCAGCGTAATCGACACCGCAATGAAGGAAACAACGGCTCGCCTTCACCCGCGGTGAGGGGAGGTCGCCCATGAGTTGCACACTGGTTGCACGGCGCTGCATAAAACATTTCTTGCAGCTGAAGACAACTTTGCGAACAATATTTCTGTAACCGATTATCCAGTATTGTTGACGGACGATTACAAATGTAGCCTCGACGCCTGTGTGAAGATGCGCTTCGTGAATGTACCTGATGATTAAAAAACAGACTTTAGAATTTTTTGGCAATAACAAGGGGTGTTTGATATTGTAGTTGATCGCTGCATTTTTGATGCGTCCTCCAACCCTTAGGCAACCGAATTCATCCAAAAAAGGAGTGAATCGAATTAGAGTTGACTTGCAGTGCAGTGGTTGCTTTTGTTGAAGTTGCTGAATTTCACGAAGAAACGTCAGCTGTTGTACGTGTCGGATCAGGACGAGTTTCGCGTGCTGCAGCTCAGCTGCGCTCAAGCAAGCTGAGCTGCAGCACGCTCAGCTTACTGCAGTGGAGTGCTAGGTCGGCAGTGACGACCAAATCGAACACAGAACGCTACAATGCGTATCATACGAGACCAAGACGAAATGTTGTTGATGAGTTGGTCAAGGATATTGTCACTTGGTGCAGAGCACAGCACAATTTTCGTTTTCTCTTCGTCGAGCACACTTGGATCAGTTGCTTGTACATTGAAATGTTTTGATTTTGGCCATGCACTGTCCGGCAATGACAGCCAGTCGGGCCCTGACCACACAATTTGTGTTTTAAGGGTATCACTCCGCGAGACGAGCAGTCAGCGGCGTTGTCTTCTGAGCACACGTGTTGCCAATGTTGTTGGGGGCAAGTGTCTAGAATTTCTGCGGTACGATTACAAACGAACGTGTTCCACCTGCGCGGGGGCGAAGAGAGCCAATGAAGCACAATTTCAGAGTCAGTCCAACAAAATGTATTAGTGATTTGCACAGTTTACAAGAGTTATTAATTTTGTTAATAAGAGCGCGGCGTTTAGCTCAAGGCGCGGTATCGAAACTGGTTTTAGGGACGCGACACGAGTTTTTGAGGCAACTAGGTTTGTCACATAAACATTTTCAATTTTTACGCGGCTATAAACTACCGCAGCACAAACGACGGATGACGCGTCTGAAAATCCGTGTATTTCTATAGTAGCATATGGCGAAGAAATGTGCCTAGGAATTTTTATTTTTTCTAATTGAGGCAACTCTTTCATGTAAGTTTTCCATCGTTCACACATAATTGTCGGTAGGGTGTCATCCCAATTGAGTCCATGAAACCACGTTTCTTGAAACAAAAGTTTAAACAATATGATTGTAGGTGACACGATACCAAGTGGGTCATATATTTTTGACGTTTCGGACAGCACTAAAACGCGAAATTAGTACCAGTGTGACCGCTCGTCATGCAAAGTACCCCTCCGTCATCAGTAGACAGTGGACGAAATGGTACAGCTCATCAGCAGCTGCAACTACAACAACAACTTTTGCAACCCCTGCAGCAAAAGCTTCCACAGCAAGACGGTGCGCAGCAACAGCTTCCGCAACAACAACAACCACCTATTCAAATTCCCTCGCCAGATATACAGTGGAGTTCCCATAGCGATACTGCACACGCAAACACAGGTAACTCTGTATCGTCAATTTCTTTGGTCGATACCCCTAGCAAATATATTGAAATCCCCGTAGGCCTTACCCCCATTCCTGACTCAAGTGAGACGAATAGCGGATTTTCAGAAATCGCTAATCGCATAACAAAGGTCGCTACTCGCTCCATTATTACAGGTCAAAAGAGCAAAATGCCGACAGTGCAGACAGGAATCAACATTTACTTCGCAAAGCGAGTACTATCGTCCCCCACAAATGGGAATAGGCATTCCGCAAAAATTCAAAAGACGAATCCCGTTAAACCATCTATCGAGCTTGGGCAAAATCGATATGCGATTCTTGCTGAAGAAAATGATTCGGATCCCAAGCCGAAATCGCAAAAACCCCCACCTATCTACCTGCGTGAGCGAAACTCTAATTCGCTCATCAAAGATATAACTCAAAATATTGGTCCTAATAATTTCCACGTGATTTCTATTCTCAGGGGACAAGTACACGAAACAAAAATCCAAATTTACAGCGAATCCAATTATAGAAAAATTGTCAATCTCTTTGATAAACTCAAAAAGAGCTACTACACCTACCAGCTCAAAAGTTCCAAAGGCCTCTCAGTCGTACTGAAAGGTATCGAGCCTTTCGTAGAATGCGACGAAATCAAAACTGCACTAAGCGATGAAGGCTTCCAAATAAAGTCCGTATTCAATATCCAGAATCAAAAAAAAATCCCACAACCCCTTTTTCGTGTGGAACTAGAGTTCGACTCAAAATTGCTCAAAAAAGGTGAACCCCACCCGATATACTCGCTCAGATATCTGCTACATCGCAAAATCACAATTGAAGTGCCTCACAAGCGCAGTGGACCGATTCAGTGTCATAACTGCCAAGAATACGGCCACACAAAGTCTTACTGCACTCTTCCCAGCGTGTGCGTAATTTGTGGAGACCTGCACGAAACAGGTTCGTGCACAAAAACAAAAGAGGATTCCACTATTAAAAAATGTAGTAATTGCGGTGGCAATCACACTGCTAACTATAGAGGCTGTGCAGTCTATCAAAGCTTCATAAAAAAGACGGAAAATGTTACGCAAAAACATGAAACATGGAAAACCCAAAAATTTCCTCCGCTATCCGCTGCACAATCCTTCGCAAACCCACTTACAAAACAAGGCGTTTCCTACGCCAGTGCCTTAAAAAGCGGTCACTCTGCCACTGTGCACCCGCAACCTGCTCCTCCTAGTAGTAGCCTTGAACAAACTCTACAAATATTCATGCAAAATATGTCTCAATTTATGTCTGGTATGCAAAATATGATGCAAGAAATGATAAAGAATCAAAGTCTTTTACTACAACATCTCATGTCTAAGCCATGAATGGTTTAAAAATATCATTCTGGAATGCAAACGGCCTGTGTCATCAAAAACTAGAACTTCTCGAGTTCTTGAAAGAGTCCAGCATAGACGTTATGCTAATTTCTGAAACACACTTCACTGAAAAACACTTTTTCAATTTACCAGGATACAGACTCTATGACACAAAGCATCCAAGCGGAAACGCTAGAGGTGGAACCGCCATTCTCATTAAAAGTCGTATAAAACATTACGCTCTCCAGAATTATTGCACAGAATATATCCAAGCGACAAGTATTTCTCTCGATGAATACTTAAAAGGCCTAACATTAACAGCTATATACTGCCCGCCCAGACACAAAATATCTGAGCAACAATTCCAGACTTTTTTCCATTCTCTTGGACAAAAGTATCTCGTTGCCGGCGATTTCAACGCCAAACATACATATTGGGGTTCTCGCCTTATATCGCCAAAGGGCAGGCTCCTGTTGAACACTGTCAACAGACTCGGTCTTGACGTGATCTCTTCTGGCACGCCAACTTACTGGCCAACTGTCAGTCGCAAAACCCCCGATGTCATTGACTTTGCAGTCTTCAAAACTGTAAAAAGGAGCCAATTGTTTATTGAATCCTCTCTAGATCTCTCATCAGATCATACGCCTACTATTATCACAATAAAGTATGCGCCAAGTTCTGAGGCCAATCCACCAGATAAACTGACCAGCAAACTCACAAACTGGCTCAAATATCGAAAGTTTATAAGCTCCCACATTATCCCTAAAGTGTCACTAAAAACGAAAGTTGAAATACACACAGCTGTTAGTAATTTCACACTCTTGCTTTCCCAAGCAGCTGCAGCGGCCACTCCCGCCCAAATCCCAAAAAGCTCAACTCGCAGCTATGCAAAGTGTACTCCAAAGGACATAGAGCAGTTAATAAAAAATAAAAGGAAAATACGTCGCGATTGGCAAATCAACAGATCCCCAAATCTGAAAAAACAGCTTAATGATGCCTCTCGAATTCTAAAAAAGCAGCTTGAGAGGAAATCCGAAAGAGAATTCCAGCTATTTGTTGAACATCTCGCACCCACAAAATCAACAAACTACTCGCTCTGGCGAGCTGCAAAAAATATGAAAAAACCAATACTGACAGAACCCCCTCTAAGGCTGCCAAATGGAAACTGGGCCAGAAGCGATGCAGAAAAGGGTGCAGCTTTTGCCAACCATCTAAAAACCGTGTTCACCCCGAACACGACAGCTGGTGATATCCCAATACCAACATTAATCCCACATAATACCTCTTGTACAATCGCGATTAAAAAAAACGAACTTTTGGAGGCAATAAACAAAAGCTTGGACCCGAAAAAAGCACCAGGACCGGACTTGATAACGCCAACTATGATAAAAGAACTGCCAACAGTTGCAATAACCCACTTATTGCACATATTTAACGCGATTCTCAGAACATGTCACTACCCAGATGATTGGAAACTATCTCAAGTTACAATGATTCCCAAACCTGGAAAGGATCCCAGTAATGTGACGTCATACCGGCCTATAAGTTTGCTCTCTGTAATATCGAAACTCTTCGAAAAACTTTTAATAAAATTGATTCTACCGAAAATTCTAGAAAAACAAGTGATTCCCGATCACCAGTTTGGCTTCCGCGAAAAGCATGGCACTATTGAGCAAGTGCACCGCATTGTTGACTCAATAAAAGGCACTTTCGAAAATAAACAGTATTGCTCCGCTGTTTTCCTCGATATCACCCAGGCCTTCGATAAAGTCTGGCACGAAGGACTTATTTACAAACTACAGCATATTCTTCCCGCTAATATGCACTGTCTACTCAAAAACTACCTCACGAATAGAAAATTTGTAGTAAAATACAAAAGCTTTGTCTCCCGAAAATACGAAATACTGGCCGGAGTACCACAAGGCAGTGTCCTCGCGCCCCTGCTATATATTCTCTATACTGCAGATATGCCCAAAAGTGATAGAACTCTCATATCGACTTTTGCTGATGACACTGCTATCATGTGCTCTCACTCAAACCCAGACATGGCATCTCTATACGTGCAAAAACACTTGGACACTCTAAGTAATTGGCTACATCGATGGAAAATCAAGGTCAATGAATCCAAAAGCTGTCACTTAACCTTCACTCTAAGAAGGGGCACGTGTCCTGCTCTGAAGATAAACGGTCAAGTCGTCCCTGAAAGTTCCGAAACCAAGTATCTTGGAATGCATCTCGATCGCCGACTCACATGGCATAAACATATTGAATCCAAAATCACTCAGATCAAATTAAAGCAATTGGAACTAAATTGGCTAATCTCAAGGGCATCAAAGCTAAATCTCACATACAAAGTCCAAATATACAAAAGTATAATAAAACCCATATGGACATATGGAATTGAACTCTGGGGCACTGCCTCTCCCTCGAACGTGGAAAAACTCCAGAGAGTCCAATCTAAAATCCTGAGACAAATTGCCAGAGCCCCTTGGTATATAAAAAATACTAACATCCACAGAGACCTGAATATACCTGCAGTAAAAGACGAAATTCCGAAATTTACCTCGAAGTACAAGCAGAAGCTCATGTTTCACCCAAACATTCTAGCTAGAAATTTACTGAGACCTCTGAATCCCTCACGTCTCAAACGAAACTAATATATTCCCCATATATTAGTTACGATAACTCTACATTGCCTAAATCAATGGATATAGGGCAAATAGTTTTAATCTGAATATTACAAAAATAAGCTGAATTTCTGAATTTTTGAAAAATCATTGTTAGACCTAAGTTATTATTAGGTGATTCAATTGAATAAAATTACTATTAAAAAAAAAAAAAAAAACTATTCGTTTAGTCGGCTCGCGATTGTAACTTGTAGGTTTTATTTTGAAAAAAAGTTCATCAGTACCCGGGTTCCAATTCAAACCGAGAATTTTCACTGATGCCTCAGCCGACTGAGTATCAATCGCAACGGAATTGAATTCACACAGTTCCTTCGGTAACGATTTCAACAGTGACCAACAATTTGAACTCCACTTTCGTAATTTAAAATTTCCTTTTGATAAAAGTTGAATGAGCTCGTCTTTTAACGCGTGAAGTTCTTCGACTGTGTCACAACCCGTTGGTATGTCGTCAGCATAGGCATGTAACGTGAGCCTGTATTGTGATTTTATTCTCTCCCCACCTTTTGCTTCTCTTCAATCTTAGTGTGGAGTTTATCTAGCGGATACTTTGTCTCAATGACCTTCCTAGAATTTGATCTGAGTACGGAGGCGCGCGCTGCTGCAGTCGTTTGGTTATTATCTCTAGTATGAGAGAATTTTTGTGCGTGCGATGAGAGACTGAGTTGCGTGGGTGAATGTGATATTTTGGGTTTGTGCATTGGGTTTGTGCATACGTAGCGATATTTTTGTTGATGTATAAAAGAGAAAAAGAGTGAAAATTTGCGTGCATGTATGATGATGGGTGTTGAGTTGGGGCCAACTTTAAAATGTTAATAGTGCAGGCAATTATTGGTAGGATACAAACTATACGATATAGGGGTTTGAATGTTTTAAGTTAGGAAATTTATGTTTATTAGAAAATCGTTGCTGTGCTAATCGGGCCGTGTTTCTTAAATCGATTGAAATAATTTAGATATGCTAGAAGCATTTGTTCGACAGTGAAATTAATTATATAAAAATAAAGGTTAAAGTGAGTTGCAAGCAAAGGAATTTTGATGTGGTGAAATAGTGCGGAAAAGTTTTTTATCAAGTTCGTTTTTTTTTATTTTTTATCTTTATCGCTTTAGGCAACGTGTTAGAATTTAAAAATTTGCCGCCCAGTTTTGGAAAAAGAAAAGAGGGGCCAAATTTTGTTGAGGTAAATATTTAGGGTGCAACAAGAAAAAGTAGTGTCAAATACGTATGAACAAATTGTTTTTTGTTCGTTTTGTAGGTCCCGTACTTGAGGGTAACGGGGGCCTCAAGTGGTTTTTTTGTGGTGGCTCAGAACCGTACATCAGCTGTGAAGGGTCATCGCCTTGCGTTTTTTTATGCAACACAGACTTTCTACATCTACGAATCGGAGGAGGCAAGAAGAGCGAAGATCGGCACCCGATGATAGGAGTGAGACGATTCTCTGAGCGGCAGGAAAACTTCGCGTGTGAGAAAGTGTGGAACAAGGCAAAGATGTGGAAATAAAACACAATAGTCTCTTTTGGTTAATATGAAGGATGATACCAAACCTTGTTCTTGTGACCCTCAAAGAAAAAGAGGCATATTTTTGAACATATAAAAAAAATAGGGGGGAAGAGAACAATAAAAGAAAAGAGTTTAAAAAAAAAAAAACAATAAAAAAGTTAAATTGAATATTTTTTAAATCTTACCATCCTAGAATATTTTTTTATGAACTATGGTTTTTTTGTGTAAAAGTGTGTAGATTGCAATTTGAACACCTTTTAAAAAGAAAAATAAAAACGAGGTCTTAAAGAAAAGGTTCATTGCTATATATAAAAAAAAAAAAAAAGAACAAGAGAAAAGAAGCAAGCAAAAGGAAAGCGTGAGATAATAAAAATAAATGATGCAAATAATAAGCTATAGAGAGAGAGAGCGCTCACTGCCCTCAGCGATCCCCCCATCCCCTTTGTGTATAACATTGTTTTTTTAGCACGCTGATAATCGTCGGATGTTGGTACCATCATCGGAGGATTCAATGCATGGGTGAGTGCGTTTATTTGTTTTACATTTTTCTCCCCTCCAACGTTCGTTGGAATGATATTGGCAATCGCCTAGAGTAGTGATCTCATTTAAAAAAAAAAAAAAGCTCTGAGAAGAAGAAAATAAGTCTCCACTATAAAAAAAAAACAAAACAAAAAAAATAAGGAGAGAGAGATACCCAAAAGTAAAAAAAAAAGGGAAACAGAGAGCAAAACAAATTCACCAATAATGGTTGTTGTTATTTTTTTTTGGTTACTTTTCTCTTGCTTGTTTGTTTAGCTACCAATTGCACTTACGCACTTAATTAGGTTTTAGTCTTTATTTAAGATATTCTTATTTTTGTTATTTTTAGTTAGGTAAAATTTAAGATTTCTAATTTTTTAATTCCAGCTGAATTTAATATTAACAGTAGAATAAGAAACTGAATTTTATTTATTTATGTAGTTAATTTTTTTCTATTTTTTTATATATTGTTTCTTCTTTGCATAAGTATAGTGTTAATAAATAGTGAGTTGGTTAAATTCATAGGAAGAAGACGTGAATCTAACAATGAAATGAACATTTATATTTTCTTTTATATGCAGTTTCGATTTTAAAATGAGCGACTAGACTCATTGGTGTTGGTGTGGGTGCCTACCCATGGTACAAGCGAACGGACATGAAGAGGTCGGACGGACGTTTTAGATGTACATAATGGTAAACGGACGGACTTAGGGGAAAGACAGACGGACATAGCAGTAATTGGGAACAGTGTCGATATACCAGAGCCCAGACACTGTTCATGGCTACGTATCCGCTGGACCGTAGATGGGGTGGGATGGCTCTAGCTGCTGGACAGTGACGTTGGACAGGTTTATAGATTCCTTGGTAGGGGTTTCAAGCTTTAATGCGCTAGTGTGCTTTGGGGGGGGAATAGTATGAGTAGGTGAAAGGTTGGTTATATTTTTTTTTTGGTGAATGGTTTCCCTGTATGAGAGCTGATTGAAGGTGAATGTAGGATGAATGCGGGAGTATTAAAGCTTGAGCAACCGGACTTTATCGCAATGGCTTGCACTTCCATGAAGCTATCGGCTACCATGGGTTGAGCTAGAACCAGCGGTCTATATCGCAACGAGTTGTGTATAATGAAAGCTGGTCCACCCCCATGATTCCTGCTTCTGTCCTGCCGAACTATGGTGTAGTTTGCTGCACCGTGGAGACTTGAGTGATTTGGTAATTTAGTCTCTTGCACAGCAGATGCTACATGCATGTAGCTCACAATTTCCTGTATTTTGGTCGACAGGCTGTTGCAATTAAATTGCATAATCGTGATGGCCGCATGTTGTTGGTCATATGGATTTTGATCTTCCGCAATCGACCTTCGATTTCCTATCGCCACATTCGCATTCAATGGGCTCTGCATGGTGTTTTTTTTTTTTTTTTGGCCTGGATAGCCGAGAGGTGTAATCTTTGGAAGATGCGTAAATAGTTTAAGCTATTACGCATGCACGATTCGCTTCCTAGTGCCTACGTACTAAGCACCCCTCCCATTCACTTCCTGTGTTTCCTTCCGGAACCGCCAATAAAGGCATTACTTCGCAGGGCTGGATATAATCAGTTATTTAGCTGATTTCGGTCGTTGCATAATTCTTATTATGATGCTGCTCGCTGCTTTCCAAGCATTGGCGGACGTTAGCATGAACCTAATTACTCCATCTGGAGATACTGCTTCATTCATGAGTTCCTCTATCTGGGCTTGCTCGTGTCTAAATCTCAAACAGTCCATTAGTACATGTTCAGCATTTTCGGGTTTTCCTACGCAGTATATGCAGGTAGGATCATCTACATGTTTGTATTTATACAGGTATTGCCGGAAGCATCCGTGACCTGAGAGGAACTGCGTCAGGTGGTAGCTGGTGTCACCATGGTCTCTGCCTACACAAATGCTCACATTGGGGATTAACTTATACGTCTATCTGCCTTTTGTTGAGAGGTCCCATACCCGTTGCCATTCCGCCATGGCGCTGTTTTTTTATAGCCTGCCTCATTTCTGGGGAGACCATCCCTTTTATTTTACAGGTGGTGCGAGCTTCTGTCGCCTCTTTCGCCATTATTTCCGTGGGGATTCTACCGGCAATTATGTTCGCCGCGTCCTCCGAGATTGTTCTGAATCCACAGCATACTCGCAGTGATGTTAGCCTGTACGCCGATTTTACTCCTTTCATGTAGGATTGGCACTTTGTCGCCGAAACCCATATTGGCGCTGCGTACATTATTGTCGATGTGTTCACACTGGCTAATAATTTCCTAATTGGCTGCTTGGGGCCTCCGATGTTGGGCATCAGCCTTGCTAGGGCAGCTCCAACTCGGGCGGCTTTACTTCCGGTCTGTGCCAGGTGTTCTCTAAAGTTGAGTCTGTGGTCAAGCTGAGCTCCAAGGTACTTCAGTTGCGGCGAGGATTGGATGATGTGGTCTCCAACCCGTATTTCGATTTGCTCCACTTTTTTCCGGCCACTGATGAGAACTGCTTCAGTTTTGTGTTCTGCCAGTTGCAGACCTGCGATTTGTAGCCACGATTTGACGCTTTCGATTGCAACGTTACAGTTTTGGGCCACCTCCTTGATTGCTTTTACAACTACAACAATCGCTACATCATCCGCGTAGCCTACAATGTTCACTCCTTCTGGTTTTCGTATTTTGAAGATTCCGTCGTACATGGTGTTCCACAGGATGGGACCAAGGACTGAGCCTTGTGGCACTCCGCCAGTTACTTCATACTTTTTGGGACCTTCCTCTGTGTCATATAGAACTATCCTCTGCTGGAAGTAGTTGGCTATAATCCGAAGCAAGTAGTCTGGGGCGCCCAGATTGTTTAGTGCCCTTAAGGTGTAACTCCAATTAGCGGAGTTAACCCATTCATGACGAGCGTGCCCATATGGTAACGCTGATAGCGCTCTACGGTATGTGCAATTAAAAAAATATTTGAACGAATATCATTAATCCGTTTTTTGATGTTTATAAAGCATACTTTGATCTTTCTTTTGATATATAACTCTAAGCAATCGCTCGTCAGTAGCGATCGTGGTCGATAATTGAAAAGTAGTGTTTTTAAAAAGTGGGCAAAAACAGCGAAAAGTCACGACCTTTCCAGTAAGAATGTTTTTCATTGCCATAAAAAGTTATATATTTTGAATATTTTTTTTTTGGCATTTGGGTAGAATAAAGTATTAGAAAACGTATAATATTTATAACTTCTGTGTTACCTTTTTATCATTTTGAATTTCGCTGTTACCAAATGGGCACGCTCGTCACAACCCTAGCAAATTTAAATTTTCTTACTGAAAATGTTTGTATAAGCTTTTTTTTATGTAAAATGTAATATATTTTATTTGTATATTAATTTGAAAGTGTGTTTGTATACTTAATTTTTTTTTTAATATTCAGATTTAAAATAATTTTTTGTACGTGTTTATATACATATTTGCGTACAAATTTGAGCATTTTTTTTAAAATAAAGTAAATTTTATCTATATATTGGTTTGAAATATATTTTTTTTAGCTTCTTTCATATAAAGTTAAATATATTTTATCAATAAATTGTCTTTAAAGTGTGGCTATATGTACTTGGTATGCTTATGAAAAATTAGCAGCACCTCTTAGGTTGATTTAGCCATATCCGTATGTCTGTTCGTTATTTTGATTGGTATGGGCTATTGAAGGAGCTAAATGAAAGCTAGGCGGTCCAAACATTGAATTTATCCTTTGGAGGTCCTAGAAGGAGTTGGTAATGCAAATGGGCGAAATCGATCAACTGCCACGACTACCTTCCATACAAGTGAAAGTCGAGTTTTGTAACAAATGTTACCCAATTTCACGGGAATTGTGGTAGGAAAATTCTCCGTAAGATATATTGTCCGCTTTGCGTCGATGGTGAGTGCCGCAAAAGCTATATGAGCAATACCCCGATCATGACATGACATCATGACGCATAGAAAATCCACGTCTAAGATGGCTAGGTCATGCCGGGCTGATGAACGTAAAAAAGTACTACTAAATGGAGCACATGTGAGTACCGTCGGTGGAATTAGCGGAAGATGGCGACCAGGTCTCAGATGGAAGGGTGTATGGTATATATAGGCTTACTTCGACCGGCTAAAACTTGCTCAATTGTTATTTAACAAATTTACATTACGATGAAGACATTTAGGCGAGCATAATTTTATCCGGCTGGACAAGATTATTAGGAGGAAGATGAAGGAGGTACTTCCTATGGTCTTCATCGTACAGCCATGTAAATTGTGTATGTCAAATGATGACGAGGACCTTTCCAATTTCAGTTCATATGGATATATTTCTTATGTTATTGAAAACCTAAGCAGTATTTTGGTCTAGGTGGAGATACATATTATATACAGTGGCGGACAGATAATTAGGCCAGCCTTTTGTAGTAATTTTGAACGACTACCAAAATTTTAAGAATATCAACTTGATTACTATTGAAAAGGTCTATTGGACCCCATTCTATGATGACTACCAGGACACTTATCAAGAAAATCCTAGTTGAAAACTGACCTACTTTTCTAACTTTTTTCCTGGGGGCCTATACAAATTTTTTTTTTATGCAAAAATGGGCGTTTTTTAAAAACAAATTACTTTGCTGAAGAAACTTTTGTGATCAGAAATGCTCCTGAATTTATAGAATTTTTTTAACAACATTTTTTTTTTAAAAAACTTTTAGATTTAAAAAAATTGGTCGATACAAATTTTTTTTACAAAATAAATCTTAAAACATTGCCAAACTTTCAAGAATTTAAAAAAAAAGTAGTTATAAACAATAATATCTTAAATTAGGTAATTTTGCTAGGGTTGTGCCTAGTGTTACCATATGGTAACGGCCAGGGCTGGGCAAACGGTAAGCGGTCCAAAAAAAAAGTTAGAAATTCGTTTCTTAGACCACTTCTAGGTATTCCTGAAAAAATCTTGAAAAAATTCCGAAAATTTCGCTCTCGTCATTAATGGGTTAAACGCGTTTTTGATGTCTAGGGTCACCACAGCGCAATATTGTTTTTTTGCCCCCTAGCCATCTTTCGCCCGCGATTGCTTTACTGGCAAATTCACATACTGTGGCGATAGCATCAACCGTACTGCGCTTCTTTCTGAATCCGTACTGCCAGTCAGACAAGCCTGCTGGTCCTTCTGTGAAACATTCCAGGCGGGTGCATATGATTCTCTCGAAGATTTTCCCGGCTGTATCGAGCATGCATAGCGGTCGGTGTGAGGACTGCTTCCCTGGTGGTTTGTCTCCTTTGGGGATAAGCACCAGGCGTTGGCGTTTCCATCTTTGCGGGAAGATTCCCTCTTCTAAGCAGGATGTGTAGAGTTTACTGAAGATCTCCGGCTTCTTTTGTATTGCGCATTTGAGGACTACATTCGGGATCCCGTCCAGACCGGGAGTTTTGTTGCTTTTAAGTCGTTTGGCCGCGTCTAGTACCTCTTCAGTAGTCACCGTTGGTATCGTTCTGACCTCACAGTTTAAACTTCTGGGGAGGGTGAGCGGTTCGTTCTGCGGAAAAAGACCAGCGACAATTTTTGCCATAATTGGCGGCCATATCGGCGGGTTCCCTGCTCCTCCCTTCATCTTTTTGAGCACAATTCTGTATGCGCTGCCCCATGGGTTGTTCTGCACATCTTCTCTGAGTGCGCAGAAGGAGTCACTTTTGCTTTTTGCAATGGTTTTTCGAAGCTGCTTTCTCTTTCTCTTTTCCTTAAATTTGGATTGGAGTTGGTCATGTCCAGCTCTACCTCTCGAACGTTGCTGTTTTCTGCGAAGTTTGTGGCACTCTGCACGTATTTGTGCGATTTCTTCGTTCCACCAGTAGATTGGGGTCCGCTCATTCTTTTTTGTCTGTCGCGACATGGACGCGTCACATGCATTTGCAAGACATCGCATAGTGTGTTCTGTTTGCTGCTCAGCATCGCCGTCCGTTTCTGTTATATCTTCGAGCAGGTATTCCAATACTTCGGCGTCTAACTTGTTGATATTCCAGCCGTTCTGTTGCACCTTCCGTTTGCCGAGGCAGGCAATCGGGGTGTTTTGGGAGAATCGCAATAGCTTGGTGATCACTGTTTGTGTATGCATCCATAACTTTCCATTTGATGCGTTTCGAGAGTGCCCTGTTGGCAAATGTTAGGTCAACAATCGACCCACCTCTCCCATTACAGAAAGTTAGGGTATTGCCGTGGTTCAGTAGTACTGCGTCCAGGGATGCGAAGGCTTCCCTCTGGCATCGTTTACTAGCCGATCCAGCATCCCCTCGAATTCGCTTGTGCTCATACTTGGTGCAGCGTAGCAGCTGTAGAGGTGTATTCCTTTGACCTTGGCGTATACAAAGCGGTCATGTTGCCTGCTATTTCTTCGTTCGAACGGCGGGCTACCGCAGGTCCATATTGAAGCTTTTTCGGTCTTGTCTTCTTCAGGTTTATTTGCAGACATTTAATCATTTGGCTTGGCTTGATATTTGTAGCTTCCTGTGGGGTGTTCGTTACCTCCGTTGCATCCTGGGTCGCATATGGCGCATTTCGGCTTAGCGTTGCAAGTTTTGGCTTTGTGCCCCTTGCTGCCACATCTGAAGCATAGGTCCCCTCGGTCTTCCTTTTTTTGGCATTGCCTCGATACGTGACCGAATTCCAGACATCTGTAGCATCGTGTCGGATTGAAGCACGGCCGTAGGCGACACCTTATCCAACCGATGCGTACGTGTCCTGCTTTAAGTAGTGCGTTAGCTGCCTGTGCTGGGAGGCTTACTAGAGCCGTTTGTGAGCCGTCTCGCATGGCTCGAAGGGACTAAATAGCGATGTGATCGAGCTCAGTTGCATCGGGGAACTGTTCCGCGATTGTACCACAGATTTCGTCGCTGGTTGTGGATTCATCTATGTCCCGGCATTCAATCGTTTCCATGTGGCAGAGGGTTCTGATAGCTGCCGAGTCTTTTAACGTTCGCTGCATTTCTTCTTTGTATGTGGCTGTTTTGCTCGTACCATTGCCTTTCAGCTATATTATGAGCTCACCTTTAGCTGTCCTTCTTATTTTTTTGACATTTCCGCCAAGTTCTTTCAACTCGGGCTGCGCTTTCATTTGTTTCAACATATCCGCGTATGACAAATCGCCTGTTTTCAATATTACGATTGCGTCTGGGCGTGTTGGGGGCAGCTTGGGTCTGTTGGACCTCCTGTGTCTGCTAGGTTTTGTTTTCTTTCTCACGGTCTTCCACTCACCCTCGGATCTCGAGGGGTGGCTGTACCGTATTTCAGTGACGTTCTCCTTATTTAATATTCTCGGATGGCCTATTTTCCCCAAGCTTTTTTCATTTTCGTCTGCATTCTTGAGACCTCCATGTTGTGCCCTGTCTGCTGCAGAGACTTCTCTGCAGAGAGAAGAGAGATTTTTTCACGTCGATGGACCATCTCCCGCGTCACTCTTGTATGTAGCGCTTCCGATTCGAACAATAGTTCTCGCATCTGTAGTGTGATGTGGCGCCTTTTTTTTGTCTCCCATCAGACTGATAAGTGTCTGTATGTTTTCTCCAATTTTCGCAAGTGGATCTCTTCTAGCCTAGATATGTGCTGCGATTTTCTTTTTGTTGGCACTGTGGTGGTTCTCTTCTTGACGTTCGGCGTGTGTCTCCTCCTCTGCATCCATTGCATGTGGTGAGGATATTGGGGTGCCGTATACATCTGGCGAACGGAGTATTCTTGTCAGCTTTTTAAAAGGGTGTAGTGTGCCCCTGTAAATCAAAAACCAAAATCCAAACGGGTAAGAAAGCTCGGAAGGGTGGGGACGATCGAATTCGAATGGACGTGGAGAAGAAGAAGACTTTTTTGACAGCAGGACGATTTCCGCAAATTGAACTATAAATACCACAATGTGGTTTCGCCAGCTTTATTTTCTAATTGGACATTCAAGGCGTATAGTTCGGCAAGCACATAAAATTAAATACAACAAGTCGCCCGTCCAAGTCTTACAACTTTGGGCTCGAATCCTCACGAAGGATTCACCACCACTAAGCGAAGCCGCGCGAGCGCTGACGAAAAGCCAGGCCGTGTGGACGGAGCAAAGATCACCTGTAGCGGGACACCTGCCATTTGAACATTCCACAAGAACACTCAACAAGAGCACTCAACAAGAACATTCAACAATAATACTCAACAAGCAAGTACAACCCTAAAATGAAAGTGAGACGTCCAATAGAGGCGATAAGTTTCTTTACACAATTGTCAATATATTTTATACATTAAAGTAACGTAGAACGCTGAACAAAAGCGATACAGTTCTATACATGAATTAAATATATATCGAAGTAAACTAGTATACATATTTACCGCCTATAAGGGCGTTTAAAATTTTTTATATATATGCATATATATTCATATTATTAGTTTTTCGTGATTTTAAGTGAGTGTGAACCCTTCCCCTCCAACACGCGAGAGAAAAAAAAACAATACTTTTGACCGAATTTTCGGGTCTAAATAGGTGCGTAGAGAAAACCTGAGCTCAAGTTGTCTAAGCCATATATAAAAAAAAAAAAAATTCAAAAATATCGTCGAGAAGGGCTGAAAGATTGCCAAAAGAAACGAGAGTAAGGGGGAAAATGAAGTAAAGCCATGTAAAAGAACAAGAAGTAAAATTAATGAAATTATGTAAAAGAAATTCGCTTTGAATTGACGGGAGAAGCCCGGAAATAAATTGAATTTGTATGCTTATCAACTTAATTTTGTGTGGTTGTATTTGGAAATGGAAGAGTAAGAGAAATAAACATGGTTGAGTGAGACACCGGAAGTGACGAAGAAGGCACAGGGGTAGCGCAAAAACTAATGGGCGAAGGGTTACCATGGTGGACCATAAAGGTTCAGAAGTGGGAGGGCCGCCAAACGACAGGCAATTAACACCAAATTAAACCGGTCGGCTGACGACGAACAAGACAAAGAAAAAACCGAATTCAAGTTTCCAAACGCATGGGTACAGACACCTTTCTCCTTTTTTATATACATTTATCATTTTTTTCTCTTCAAAATACACTGGTACGAAATATTTCGTGTCTCCGCTAAATATATATATATTTTATTATTTTTCGTTACCTGGCAAGAACTGCGCCCACAATAGCCGCGAGCCATAGCCGTGCCATGCCGCAATCGTACCAGGACCGCTAGGTACCAAAAATAGGGTGCAAAAAGAATCGCACCGGCTGTTGTTCTGACACCATACAATATCGAAACGGTTGAGGAACGTCAGTAAAAACGAGTAGGGAGGGGACAGAATGGCGCCCAACCATTGGGGCTCAATTTTGAGTTCCAATTAAAATTTCAGTTTAATGTTCAATTTACCCAATTTCAGTTAAATTTTCATTTTTTTTTACAAATTCAACTAAAAATTCAGTGCAGATTACATTTGCTGCCGATAGATTGTTAGTCCCGCTATTAAAATCCCACGGTGGAATTAGCGCGTTGCAGAAATAAAAAGGGCAACAAGTGTGATTAGGAGCGAAAAACAAAACCATTTAACGTTAGACGTACAAGCAAAGGTCAGAGAACCAGCATTGTAATTGCAACGGGTATGGAGTGTCCAACTAGACACGTAGCTTAAATTCAGTTTAATAAAAAACTATAATATGTTTTCTCACGTTAGTACGGCGTTCTGCAAGTGAAGACTGAGTGAGTCCTGGTAACAACGACCAGTAGGGTCGATATCAGTAGCGACTAGTCGCATTGCACGAACGAGCGTAGGAAGCGTGAGCCAAAGTTTCAAGCTGATCATGCGTTGGGAAAATTTCAAAAATCAAATAAAAATCCGATAAAGAAATTTGTCGTAAAACAATATTCGGTTAGTTCAGTTTTAGTTTAGTCAGGAGGGAATAAGATTTGTCACCAAGGGATATCATGAAGCCATAACCTTACACAAACAAAGATTGCTAAAGTTGTTTTGAGAAAAATAAATTAAAAACAAAAAAATAAAACAAGGAAAAATATAAATTGTCAGTTTGGAATTACAAATCGAATAATTATTCATAGATTAACCAGAATATGGTGAACACAAGAAGCATGGCTTCGAACGAACAACAAGACGAATTAGTAAGGGGGACAATACCGACGCAGTCCGAGACTATGACGACATGTACAAATACAGTAACGGGAACTATTCCAAAAACTACGAACGTCTTACAGATGGGAACCAGCAACACAACAGCTTTAGGACCCAATACAAATTCGTCGAACGAATCATTCAATGCATCGCTCAATAGCACTCTGGTATCGCCGCAATATAGCAGCATAACAGCGCAAAATGTCCGTCAACAATATCAACAGAACCGGCAAGATAAGGGAGCATGGAAGAGGACACAAATCCCGAACTATACGCCAAAACCGATGCCGAAAGACAACCTCCATTTGCAGGAATATGTCAAATCGACAGTGGGACTAGCCCACGCGGAAATAATGCGCGGCGTAGAGGAGCGCATGAAGCAATGGATACCCCAACTGGTACAAGAAAGTATCCGTTCGATGACACCGACACAGTCAGACGACAGAATACCAACAGACAGCAACCAAAGTCAGCAACAATCACAACCGCCTCCTCCGTCGGCAAACGCGCAGGCTTGGCAAGCTCCAGCACCAGTACAGCAATACGCACAGCACGGAACGGCTTACGAAGTACCCGGTTACGATCAGCGACGAGAAAGGCGTAACAACTACAGCAGACCACCGGTGATGCCGCAACGGTTTTCATATCCACCCCCAAGCAATTTTCTGACGCATCAAAACGTGAACCAACAGATTTATACGGGTCAACGAGTTGTGAGAATTGACAAATGGGGCATCAAATTTGACGGAACAACAAAGTCAATGAGTGTAGAAGATTTTGTGTTTCGAGTAGAGACCTTAAGAGGGGACTATGATTGCCCATGGACGGACGTAATTCGGAACTTTCATCATCTGCTTCAAGGGAATCCATTGGAATGGTTTTGGATGTATCGACGGTTGAACAGACTTCAACAATGGCCTGACTTGCGTGAAGCGTTAGTTACCCAATTCAGACGATTCGAAAGTGACTTTGACATACAACGGAAAATAATGGATAGGCGACAACTTTCTCAGGAATCTTTTGACGATTTCTACAACGCAGTCCTTAACTTGAGAAATCAGCAAAGAATTCCACTCGCAGAACAGGACCTGGTTGAAATTATGAAGGATAATCTGAAGACCGCGTTGGCACAGCTGATTTTCCCGATACGCATATATGGTTTCACACATTTCTGCACAGAATGTAGGAAGGCAGAGACTTTGCTTACCAATCAGCGCGCAGCATATCCACCGCGACAATACGGGTCCCATCGCGTAAATGAATTGGAGTACGAAGAGCCTGACCGGAGACCAGAGTATGAGGTGGACGCGATGCAAGCTTCGCGTGGTGTTTGTTGGAAGTGTAAACAACCAGGACACAACTTTGCAGATTGCACATCTCGTTCACGCAAAGTGTTCTGTTACCGATGTGGACAAGACAATGAGGTTACACCCAGCTGCCCTAACTGTCAGGAAAACCGACAGACGAACGCGATTCGAACAAGCAGCGCAAACAAACCAGAAGGGAAATTTCGTCTGCATCTCTGTATGAAGGCAAGGACACAAGATTCTATACTAAAATTGAAATAAATGGTCACGCGATAGAGGGACTGCTCGATAGCGGTGCCACCGTAACATGTTTAGGAGTAAATTGTTTAGAAGTTGTGGAAAAGACCAAATTGCCCATATTTAGATTTGACTCGCATATCAAAACTGCTGATGGGCGTAAGCACCAGATGATAGGACGAATAAAAGCAAATATAAAATTTAATAATCTATCACAAGAAATAGTATTCTACCTGGTACCGTCGCTAAAAAGAGAATTGTTTATGGGTATAGATTTCATGAAAGCCTTTAAATTATTAAATTTCAATATGGACAGTCTTACCACGAACGAAATAACGTTAAGTGAAGAAATCGAAACGCCAAAACAACCTAAAATGCACCAGCTCTCAGATGAGCAACAACACCGACTAAATTTAGTAGTAGCAAAATACCCATGCTGTACAAAAAAGGGCTTAGGGAAAACCTCTATGGAGGAACATCCAATAGATACCGGGAATTCAGTGCCATTCAAGGACAAGCCATATCCTGTGTCACCCCCAGTTCAAAAATTGATGTCGACGGAGCTGGATAGGATGCTTTCACTGGGAGTCATTCAACCTAGCGAGAGTCCGTGGAACAATCGAGTAGCTTTTGTGCGCAAAGGCGAAAAATGTCGCTTATGTTTGGACGCGCGAAAGTTGAATGCACTCACGGTGAAGGACGCTTATCCACTTCCGCACATTGAAGGCCTTTTGAGTCGATTAGGGGACACCCACTACATTTCAAGCGTGGATCTAAAGGATGCCTTCTGGCAAATTCCACTGGAAAAAAGTAGCCGCGAGAAAACAGCGTTTACAGTGCTAGGGCGACCACTTTATGAGTTCACAGTCATGCCTTTTGGATTGTGTAACGCAGCCCAAAGGCTATGCAGGTTAATGGATAAGGTGGTACCCGCCCACAGACGCGACAACATCTTTATATACTTAGATGACTTACTTGTAGTTTCCGCCGATTTTGACAAACATCTCGAATTGTTGACGCAAGTGGCAACACTTTTACAGGGCGCAAACCTAACAATAAATGTAGCCAAATCAAAATTCTGTTGCAGGGAATTGAAATATTTAGGTTACCTGGTGGGTGGAGGCGAGTTGAAAACCGATCCCGAAAAAGTGATGGCCATTGAGCGGTATCCGTTTCCAAAAAGTTCAAAGCAGGTTAGGAGTTTTATGGGTGCCACCGGTTGGTACCGCCGCTTTATCCAGGACTATGCAACCATAGCTGCGCCAATATTTGACACTTTGAAAAAAGGCAAATCGTTCATGTTCAATGCAGAAGCTCAGGCGGCCTTTCAAAAATTGAAAGAGGCCCTCACATCAAGTCCGGTGCTAACGCACCCCGATTTCGGAAGGCATTTTTTCGTCCAATGCGACGCCTCAGATGTTGGAATAGGCGCCGTCTTGTTCCAAAAAGATGATGAGGAGGGTGAACACCCAATCGCGTACTTTTCACAAAAATTGAGCGCGGCGCAGAAGAATTATACGGTGACTGAGCGCGAGTGTCTCGCCGTAGTAGCAGCCATCAAGAAATTCCGTCCGTATATCGAACTTTTGCCATTTTCCGTAATTACAGACCACTCAAGTCTGAAATGGCTGATGTCACAGAAAGATTTGAGTGGTCGACTTGCTCGATGGAGTTTGCTTCTTCAAAGTTTTAATTTCGATATACAGCACAGGCAAGGCTCGAAGAATGTCGTTCCAGACACTTTGTCCCGGTATGACATGGATGCCATTGGGGGGCATGTCAAAGAAATGATAAATTTAGAATCAGAAGTTTTTAAATCGGATGAGTATCTAAATCTGGTCAAAACTATTGAAGAAAATCACACCCAACTGCCCGATATAAAAGTAATAGAGGGATTCGCTTACAAACGTACGGCAGCAAACGATGGAACTGAATTGAACGAAGATTTTGCGTGGAAATTATGGGTGCCGGCACCGTTGACGCACGAAATTATTGTTAACGCACATCAAACCACTGAAGCCGCACATGGCGGGTTAGGGAAAACACTCATGAGAGTAAAAGAATATTTTTACTGGCCAAATTTAAATGCGCAGGTTAGGAATTACGTATTGACATGCGAAACTTGCAAAGAAAGTAAACCGGCCAATATTACCCTCCGACCACCAATGGGTAAAGAATCGATAGTAATGAGACCGTTCCAGAAAATATATATAGATTTTTTAGGCCCCTATCCCAGGTCTAAAAAGGGTAATTCATTTATCTTTATAGTCCTAGACTATTTTTCAAAATTCGTGCTACTAAAAGCGATGCCAAAAGCAAATGCGAAAGGTGTGGTGAACTTTTTAATATCGGAAATATTCCATAAGTTCGGAACTCCCGAGGTAATAATGTCCGACAACGGAAAGCAATTCACAGGAAAAGAATTCGCCGTAATGACAGACACGTTCGGAATAAATCACGTACGCACAGCAAATTATGCGCCTCAGGCCAACGCCTCGGAAAGAGTGAATCAGTCGATTCTAGCCGCGATTCGATCCTATTTGAACGAAGACCATAGGGAATGGGATGCCCACCTATCAGCGATCGAATGCGCTTTACGATCCTCCGTACACTCGGCCATTGGAATGACTCCGTATTTCGCGCTATTTGGGACGAATATGATAACCCACGCCAGTGTGTATAGATTGGCACGCAAACTAGATTTATTGAGGGAGGCAGAAGTAGACGTTATCCCAAAGCATACACACCAAGACCTGATTCGCACGCGAATCCGAGACAACTTACATAAAAGCTATGAAAAGAATGCAAGAACGTACAACAAACGTAGTCGTGAAATTAGGTATATACCAGGGCAAGAAGTATATAGAAGGAATTTTTCACTTAGCGACTTTTCAAAACAAATAAATGCTAAATTAAATAAAAAGTTTATAAAATGCAGGATTGTTAAAGCGGTAGGAAATAGCCTGTATGAAGTGGAGGATTTGCAAGGGAAATCTGTTGGGATTTTCCATGCAAAAGACATAAAACAGTAAATTCACGTACTAACTCCATTTAGCTCACACTTGCGTATTTGCGTGTATAAGCGGTCATGAATTCGTATTGGGAAATGTGTAGAACTTTCGTCACCGATATATTGTCGTATTACGTAATTTGTAAACACAGAATTCTGGTCATAAATAAAATCAAAGTTGAAAATGCAGTTGCATTACTAGCGATGGAAATATAATTAGCCAGATATGCGTTAAAGCGGTTCCAAACTCGCAAACTTTAAGCAAACGGAGCCAACATAACTGCCACTGCAACGAACTGAATAATCAAAACAAAATATAACAAACACAAACACTGGGCGCAGCCATCTTTATTTCTTTTCACCTTATTTATAATTTTTCCCTTTGACACTTTATTCTTTTGACATTTTCTGGCCTCTTTATGGCCGTCTAGCACTTAGCAACCATTTACGATATAATGGCGTAACCTTAACCCTGGGGGTGCCTCCTCGCACTCGCCAAAACGACGCCAACGGATTCCGTTAGATATCTTTTTAAATTTTCTGGAAAAAACCGAGAAAATTCTTTCTTTTGACCACAAAACACGTAGCTCCATTTTTAATTACCATTTTCTTTGAAAACAAGGCGAACTTTTCCGTTTTCGTAATATTTTTTTTGCATATTTTGACTCGTTAATTCTTTTCGCAACCGACACATAATTCAATTTATATTTGCACTTCATGCACAAAACATTTGTTTTTGATTTCACTTTCACTAAACTATTTCACTTTCGACAAACTACGTCTCGACACCTTTTCTTTTTAAAAACAATTTTCAGGGAACCTTTACAAATTTAATTTTAAGTTCCAGGCTTCTGAGACTGTACGGACCGACATAGAGCGCACTTTGAATATGACAATTAGAGAAGGCACTTTTTCCCTTTCATCACTCGACAGTGATGCCATCGTGATGATGGGTGGTGTAGTGTGCCCCTGTAAATCAAAAACCAAAATCCAAACGGGTAAGAAAGCTCGGAAGGGTGGGGACGATCGAATGCGAATGGACGTGGAGAAAAAGAAGACTTTTTTTGACAGCAGGACGATTTCCGCAAATTGAACTATAAATACCACAATGTGGTTTCGCCAGCTTTCTTTTCTAATTGGACATTCAAGGCGTATAGTTCGGCAAGCACATAAAATTAAATACAACAAGTCGCCCGTCCAAGTCTTACAACTTTGGGCTCGAATCCTCACGAAGGATTCACCACCACTAAGCGAAGCCGCGCGAGCGCTGACGAAAAGCCAGGCCGTGTGGACGGAGCAAAGATCACCTGTAGCGGGACAGCTGCCATTTGAACATTCCACAAGAACACTCAACAAGAGCACTCAACAAGAACATTCAACAATAATACTCAACAAGCAAGTACAACCCTAAAATGAAAGTGAGACGTCCAATAGAGGCGATAAGTTTCTTTATACAATTGTCAATATATTTTATACATTAAAGTAACGTAGAACGCTGAACAAAAGCGATACAGTTCTATACATGAATTAAATATATATCGAAGTAAACTAGTATACATATTTACCGCCTATAAGGGCGTTTAAAATTTTTTATATATATGCATATATATTCATATTATTAGTTTTTCGTGATTTTAAGTGAGTGTGAACCCTTCCCCTCCAACACGCGAGAGAAAAAAAAACAATACTTTTGACCGACTTTTCGGGTCTAAATAGGTGCGTAGAGAAAACCTGAGCTCAAGTTGTCTAGGCCATATATAAAAAAAAAAAAAATTCAAAAATATCGTCGAGAAGGGCTGAAAGATTGCCAAAAGAAACGAGAGTAAGGGGGAAAATGAAGTAAAGCCATGTAAAAGAACAAGAAGTAAAATTAATGAAATTATGTAAAAGAAATTCGCTTTGAATTGACGGGAGAAGCCCGGAAATAAATTGAATTTGTATGCTTATCAACTTAATTTTGTGTGGTTGTATTTGGAAATGGAAGAGTAAGAGAAATAAACATGGTTGAGTGAGACACCGGAAGTGACGAAGAAGGCACAGGGGTAGCGCAAAAACTAATGGGCGAAGGGTTACCATGGTGGACCATAAAGGTTCAGAAGTGGGAGGGCCGCCAAACGACAGGCAATTAACACCAAATTAAACCGGTCGGCTGACGACGAACAAGACAAAGAAAAAACCGAATTCAAGTTTCCAAACGCATGGGTACAGACACCTTTCTCCTTTTTTATATACATTTATCATTTTTTTCTCTTCAAAATACACTGGTACGAAATATTTCGTGTCTCCGCTAAATATATATATATTTTATTATTTTTCGTTACCTGGCAAGAACTGCGCCCACAATAGCCGCGAGCCATAGCCGTGCCATGCCGCAATCGTACCAGGACCGCTAGGTACCAAAAATAGGGTGCAAAAAGAATCGCACCGGCTGTTGTTCTGACACCATACAATATCGAAACGGTTGAGGAACGTCAGTAAAAACGAGTAGGGAGGGGACAAGGGTTCAAGAAATTCTCTTCCGTTCTTGTTGTAGTGGTGCTTGTAGTTTGTCTTTTATTAGTGTCTTCATAGTTGTGGCGAGCCCGGATCTATCCACGATAGTAGGGTTTTGCGTAGATCACCAATCTATCGAAAATTGCATAACAACACCAACCTATTTGGAAACTACTTTATAATCGGTGACTCTGCGTATCCATCTCTAGATTGGCTGGTTTGCCCATTTAAAAATAATGGAAACCTAACTAGAAATGAAAATAAATTCAATTATTTGCATTGATGTACACGAATTGTCGTTGAACACTCATTTGGTATGCTTAAAAAGAGATTCCGACGTCTCCAATTTTTCATGGAACAACGTGACATCCACATGATAGTAAATTTAATAATGGCAGGGTGCATTCTGCACAATATTTGTATTGATAATCACGATATCATTACACTGGACATCAACGACATCAACGAAATTGACCAAGGCAATCAACATGCCGTTAGGGAGCCAACGAGAACCAACAGACGTGAGCAATTGATGCAAGAACTATTAAATAAAAATTTAATATAAAAAATATCTGCATTGCATTTATTTATTTACTAAGTGAAATGGCCGAGTAAATAGTGTTTTGCCATAGATAAATTAGGATCCATAAAAAAAAGCAATTGGAAATTTTAATGTGGGTGAAATTGAAAAATAATGCCAAACAAAAAAGAAGATATTCAAGTACATAGATTTATTTATTTATTTTTGCACAAATTTCCTTTAAAAGTACAATTTTGTCTAGGTGCCGTTTCTTCCGTTCTTCTTCGGACTTGACCTTTAATGCTATTTTTTTATCATTGTACTCCTTTATAGTTTGCAATTTTTCCTGCAAATATTTTTCTTTCGTCATCTTCTGTTTCTTAGGAGGCGGAGCAGTAGATGGTGCTACAACATCTAATTCCTGCTCAACTACTTCAAGAACCTCGGTGCTTGTTGTGCAACTTGTCGTGGATGCTGAAAGAGCAGTGATGGGTGCACCAGATAACCCCAAGCAGTGACTGTTTGACATGGTCGGCCTATCACCAAAGAGCTCTTCTAGTTGATCCTCAAATGGAACTCGAATTCTGGCTGCGCCTGTACACTCAGCAGTATCTCTGGAGCATTTATAGGCTCGCAGTAAATTCTTCAGTTTGGCGTTCAGCATTTCCACGCTCGTTGGTTGCGTCTATGGAAACAAGCATTTCTTAAAAGCATCGAATTTGCAATTTAAGAAAACTTACCAGTACTCCTCTACTGATGAGATCTTCCAATACAGTCGCCATCGCAGTCTTATTTCTGATTGGATGCTTGAATTCTGCCTGGCGGCTACCATAGGCATCCAAAAATGCCAAGGTTTCCTCCTTCGTCCATTTTCGGCGTCTAATTAAGAACAAAAATTTTTTTTATTCCAAATTAAACAGTAAAATAAATAATTTCTTACGATTCCTTCGATTCCATATTTTTTCTGTTTCGATTTTATTTTTCACGGTTGTATTCGTCGAAAACATTACAAAATGATAGCGGCGCCATGTCTTGGGCAATAGTTAGCAAAGAGGCAAAAAGTTTAACCAATTGAACTTGAAAGTGAGCTAGATCATTTGTTGTTTGTGTTTTGTATTCAAAATCTAAGCCATTTTGGTTTAACTGGAGCCAATAAAACACAGCTATTAATAGCTATGATATCGTAGTCCAACTGAAAATACACTTTTATTTTGTTATCAAAAGGCGCAGTAGAAGATTTAATTAGATTTTTTATATTAAATCTCTCGTTTTTTGAAACAAAAAATAAATAAATGGTCTCACTTGAACGTGGGCAGGCCATAAATCAGACTTAAGAAGTTGGTCATATAAAGATTCCGAAATCCGCAATTTCAAGTTAACGCTCTTGAGGGATTCTAGCTGCATACCATTTTTAACTAAACGGTAGCAGAGTAGACTCTTATCAATAGCGGCATGCTTAGCCACATAATCGATGACATTTTCAGCAGTAACAGTAGCATAAACGAAGATACATGTACCCATTTCATACGAACGGCAACACTAAGATCCGAGTTCACATTGGAGCAAACAACAACTTGACGATTCCTTCGATTGTTTTTTTTTTAACCGAAGTCCAAGCAGTAGTTGGCTGCGCAGGAGAGTTCCCAGGAAGAGCGAGTAACAACAGTGGCAAATGAGGGCGGCGAAGGGTTAGCGGTAGCATTTAGAAAAGCAGCGAAAGAGCTACCATCATTAACAGCAGCACGATTTTTTTAGCAGAATGAGCAGGCGAAGAAAAACTGACGTTGGCAGGAACATTAACCGACAGCTACCGAAGGTCATTACTCTCCGCAGGGTCAGGTAGTTTCTTCAAACGCGACACGATTTGAGAGAGAGTCGGTATGAACAGAGTTTCTGCGTTCACTCAGCTCAGCAGAAATTCGAGAGATGTCAAGAGCAATCTGTTTGTCCATATCGATGCGATTACTCAAATCTGCTTCTACGAAGCCTTTCACATTAGCAAATTGATCGCTGAGGATTTTATATTTGGAATCAAAGCAGCGTATTGTCGTCAACGTAACTAGGCAATAACTGCGGGGTGGCATCCCGAAAAATGTCGATATATTTTGCATTGTACTTGTATTTTATTATATCGTATGGCCTACGTGCCTCTACCCTTTGCTAGTTAATGTTCACTCGTCAATACCAAGCCAACATTTAGGTTTGATATCGACTCGAGAACGACTCGATATCAAAGGTTTTTCTCTAATGTCGAACGTTTAAAACCGAGTCGATGCCGACTCCAGAATCATAGCTTTCTCAATAAAAAAAAAAGTTAGTTCTCGAGTCGAGAAAAGGGTTAGTTTTCGAGTCGGTTTCAAACGTTAGTTCTCGATTCGAGAAAAGGGTTAGTTCTCGAGTCGGTTTCAAACGTTAGTTATCGATTCGAGAAAAGGGTTGGTTCTCAAGTCGGTTTCAAACATTAGTTTTACATTCTAAAAAAAGGGTTAGTCGGTTTCAAACGTTAGTTTTACATTCGAGAAAAGTTCTCGAGTCGGCTTCAAATGTTAATTCTCAAATCGACTTCAAATAAAAAGAGTTAAACGTGAATTAATTAACTTTAAAATTGTATTTTTGTTTTTATTGCATATTTGATTAGTGGAGATCATTTTTTGTACAATAAACAAAATAAAAGGTATAGATAAATTTAAAAAATTAAATTATTAATTCACTTTTTTATTTGTTGGACTCGAGAATCACATTAGTTATCGACTCGAGAAATAGGGTTTTTCTCAAACGTTTGAGACAGTGTTTGCTGGGTAAGCTGTATTCGAGCAAGGAGCCGAAACAGAGTAAGATTTCATATCCATTTCTATTTGTTTTTATTTTACTTTTTAACATCAATGTAACTATAATTATATACGTTGTTTGTCACTGTAATTTAGCGAATAAACCAGATACACCGTCCAATAAAACTACCTCCTTTTTAATTGCAAGTTTATTTAGTGGCAAAATTGCAGCTAATTAACACATATCTCCGGCATCATTGACAATCGTCTAAACGTTTGTATATTTCTCAGCAAGCATTCGTTTTTTTGGTCTCTAAAAGTAAAAATTTAAGTTTCAAATCTAAAAATATAAACTTCAATTGCTCAACAATTGTTCAACAATTATGTCGGACATATATATATACAGGGTGTAACAGTCGAGATTGGCCAAAAGGTAGGAATCGATTGGGGACCCAAAAATATGAAGAAAATATTATGTGCACTTATGGCGAATTCCCCACCCACTTAATTTTAAAAATCAAACAACTTTTTCAATGATAAAATTTTTTGTTTTCAGGTTTTTGTGAATAACTTCTCAACCATATAAGATAGAAATGCACCCTTGGGGGTGTGACGATAAAGGGGAGGGGGATGGAGCCTTTTTAAAGTTTGGGATGGACTAACGTTCGTATTTTTTAAGCTACAGGACTAAAATTTTGTACTTAGGTTTGCGTTCGGGAAAAAAATAAAAAAAGAGGAAAAGGGGGGGGGGGGGGTTTATTGTCTAGTATTTCGACCTCAATTTATTGTAAATTTTCTTCTTTGATCCAAAGGATGACTTTCGAAGATGGCGAAGGCGGCGCAAAGTGTTTTCAGATAGAATACAAGTACAAAGATCGCATCAGTTTACAGTTCAGAGGAGCAAATATTTGAATAAAAAAATGTTCTATAGTAAACTAGTTAGATTTTGCAAGCCGCAACTTTTTGCATTAAAATATTGGTTGTGGAAATTTTTCAGAAAAGACGTGGGAAATGTAGGCAATTTATTTAAGAAAGCATGCATACAAATTCATCAATGAAAATTTTTCCTGCTGGACAGTATTTTATTTTTCGCTAGAGTATTTTTGCTGATTTGGGTACAAAATGTTAGAAATTATATAGGGCCCGAGTTAAAGTTGTATACAAATTTGGGGCGTGTCAATTGGCAGATCACACATTTTCACAATCACCCCTCTGCCCATAGAGCTTACGCTTCTAAAGTTATCATTAATAAAAAAGAGTAAAAAACAGTTTTTTAAACATAAGGTAGAAGGGGGAGTATTCGCCACTGGGGCGCATATGCCACCCCCCACTTTTTTAAAAACTAAAAACTCTTATAAATTGAAGTATGGGTAGTTTGTGCATATATACAAAGCTGGGCAAAGTTAATCGAGAATTTACCTTCGGTAACCCGGTAATAGTTAATCAAAAATTTAACTTCGTTAAATTAAAAAGGTAATTTCATTGAAAAGTTAATTTCGTTAAAAGTTTTTACAAAAAACAAATACCACAGGCCATTCTAAACACAATGGCTTTCTCAGTTTCACAATGGCAGCCAGTTAGAAAATGGTATGAATTCTTAATTTTTACTTTTTTTTACATTCAAAAATAAAAAAAATGTTTTCGTTTAACTAATGTAGGTAATCGAAGAAATTTAACTTAACTAAATAAAAAAGTGAATGGTTTTCAAAATTAACTGGAACGTTTAAAATTAACCAAAAATTTAACTTCTTTAACTAACTATTAACTAATCAACTAGTTAATGCCCAGCTAAGTTCCACCTCAATCGTGATCACGGCAAAACGTATTTGTTTGTTTTTAGGGGTGCTACGAAAATTTGTTTGGGTAAGTAAATTTGGGGATAACATTAAGTTTTTGCATTAGGAAATTGATACTTTCTGGAATTATCCCGTTGATATTGATACATGGAATAAAAGCTCGACTTAATTCAATTTCTTAATAGTAAAAATATGAAAAAAGAATTTGTGTGATTAGGAACACCTGGGTCACATTCGCTTAATCGCACCTGGGGCATATACGTTTACTATACAACAAACCCAAGAAAAAAAATTAAATTTGTTTAATTTTTTGCAAATCTTTGAAAAAAAACGTGGCCTAACCTTTAAACCGACTTAAAAGCAGAAAAAAAATTTCCTTTAAATTAATTGCCGCAATTTCGATTTCAAATAAGGGGTTTTTGGCCATTTCAAACCAGCCAAGAACCCTTAATTTTAAATCGAAATTGCGGAAACTAATCTAAAAGAAATTTATTTTCTGGATATTAACTTGCGGCATGTGTCAATTGGTGTCTCATTCCAACATTTTTGATCAAATTCACATAGTTTGTCCTTATTGATAAAAAGGATTGTTAAGCTACTCGTTTTTTCAACTCAGCCCAAAGGTTTTCAATGGATTGGGGTCCAGCGTCTGGCTTGGCCTGCGGATAGCAGGATAGTTAACAAAAAGGCCAAAAAGGACCATTTTCCGTCATCCAGAGTGATTGTACATACTCGATACTTTTATTTTTTTCCGGGTATTTTTTCCTCGATACCTCTAGCGAGTATTTTACTTGGTATCGATCAAATATTTGGTATTGATACCTTTTTTTTGCTTCAAGATCGGTCGAACCGAAGATAATTATTTTACTTGTTTTTTTTATAAAATACGCTTTTTTTTATCAGAAACAAAAAAAAAAACATTATTCAATAAAATAAAAAATTTTGTATCAAAAAAAAAGTAATAAAAATGTTTTTGCAAAAAATATACAAGATTTAAAATCTTTTTAAGAAAAAGTACCAAATACTCGATACTTTTATTCGATATTTTTGCAATTATCGAATTTTCCATTCGATACAAGTAATGAATAAAAGCATCGATACTTTAGTGGTATCGGACCAACACTAATATCGACAATGTGGTATCATCAGAAGGGTTCACCGACGATTACAACGGAAAATGTTCACAAAATCAAATTTATAGGAAAAACTGTTGATCGTAGAGTAAAAAATTTTTAAAAGGTCATTCCAAGAAAAAAAACTGCATCATTCATAAAAAAACCACTAAAACAGAGTTTTCGAAATAATCAGGCTTACCACAAAATTTCACAAAAAAAATAAAATTTTTGTACTTTGATAATAATTTAACGCTATTTATAATGTCGATTTTGGGGTATTTTACAACGTTGTAAAGTGATCGCCACTTTTTACACGTCGGAGCCGCTGCAAAACACTAAAAAAAACAATATAAAATATAAAAAATTTCTGCAAAAAATTGGAAAAAAGCATTCCCCGAAAAAGTCGAGCGCGTCTCTTACGCCGTTTTCTGCCTCCCGCTCAGACGAAAGCGAAACAGAAGAAAGTGCGACACAGTTCAAACCAGGGTTGGCAACCGAATCGAATAAAGGTTTCGGTTTCGGTTTTACTCCCACTTGCCAATCGGTTTTGGTTATCGGTTTCGCTCCTTGATTTTGAAAAGGTTTCGGTTGGTTGGAGCGATTGAAAAGGTTTCGGTTTAGGTTTTAAAAGGTTTCTAGATGGCCCAATATTAGGAAATTTTATATCAATTCAATATAAATCAAGGGTGCTGAATCTAACTACATTTACCGAATTTCCTTATCTAATCGCATTTTCAAACAAATTTCTGCTTAAATTTTTAGTTTTTATACCCTACACAACGTTTGAAACGTCCATAAGGACGCATGTCCGGTATGGATAAGTATATAAATTCATGATCAGCATCGAAAACAGATTTAGCCATATCCCCGTCTGTCTGTCACCATACAGGCTGGAATTTTTATTTTTTGAGACATCGATGTGAAACTTTGGGTTTACGTTTTTATCTCCGAATTGAGATCAAGTTCGAGAATCAGCTAAATCGGACGAAAAAGGCTGCCATATAAAACTACGAAAAAATAGCGAAAAGTCTTTTCAAAAACCATAAAAATGCCTGCGCACACAGAGGCGGTTTTCGTGCCGCAGGCGGTTTCGAAATTAATTTTGTCACAAATAATTGTATTTTTGATAATATAGCGTTTTTTTTACAGCCTGTTTCCATAGCAATACAATAAATAACAAACACAAAAAGCCAGTTTCAAAACCAATTCGAATCAGAGGTGTCAGCCGATGCGGCTAAGCCGGTCGGCTAGCTGCCGCCGACGATTTTAATAAACGTTAGCCGCCGCCGATGACCCCGGCTAAAAAACGGCTTGCGGCTAAGCCGAAAATCTCGATTTTTTTATTCGAATCTAAAATTTTTGTATGATTTCTAACAAAAAAAATCAAAATGAAAAGGACACAGGTCGACATGTTTTTCAAAAAAGTAGAACAAATTTATTTTTTTAAATAATTGTGACATTTTTATTTAAATAAATGAAATGCCAAGCAATTTTAGCAGTAAAAAAGTTGTATTTTGAAAATTTTTAGCATATTCATTAAAAGAAAAATCGGCTTAGCCAAAAAACCGGCTTAGCCGATCGGCTAGCCGCCGCCGACTGAAATTGGATCAGCCGCCGCCGCCGACGATTATCCATCGGCTGACACCTCTGATTCGAATCAGTTTGAAAATAAACCTTTTGACTGTTTCCATAGTAGTCTAATAAATAACAAACAAAATAGTCATTTTCAGAACCATTTCAGTCAGACTTTTTGATTGTTTCCATATCAATATAATAAATAACAAACAAAATCTACTGCGGTGAAATCGCTGATTAATTGAATATTTAAAAAAAATATTTCCTATATTTTAAAAATATATGAAATAAATAAATGAAATACGATGAATTTTCTCTTAGGAAAAAAAATTCAAGTCAATTTTGTGTACGAAAACCTTTTGAAAACCGATTAAAAACCCGTAACCTTTTCAATTGGTTTTGGTTGAACCCATTCAATCGGTTACGACGAATCGGTTTCGGTTTAGGTTTCGCTCCCTAAAATGAATCGGTTTCATTCGGTTTCGGTTTCGGTTACGGTTTCGGTTGCCAACCCTGGTTCAAACAACAAACAAGAAAGTGCGAGAACCGCGAAAAATCATGTATCCCCGCTTGCCCCCAATAGCGATGACGCTCTTCGTCCATCATTCCAGAATGCAATGCTCTCTAAGCACACTGTATCGCTAGTGTTGCCAACCACTCCCGTTCAACATTCCGCATCGATGACATCACACGCTGAATCTCTCACGCCTGCTCTAACATGGAGTCAACAGTGTGTTACTCCAAACACACACACAGTTAACTCTGTTTCGCCTTTTGTTCTTGAAATCCCATTTCATCACAGCCTGCAAATTCCCCTTTGCGTTACTTCCGCTCAGAATACAAATTAGCAAACAAAATATGTAGGCAAAAAAAAAACAAAAACTTCAACTAGCTCTACTACTATAGAGGATATTAAAGAATTGGCAATACAGAAAGGCATTGACGCCTACTTCAAACGAAGAGGTTCTCCTCCTGGAAATATGAAATCCTCTGAAATGCAAAAGACTAATCCCAAAAAGTTTATTGAGTTAGGGCACAACCGATTTGCCGAAACTTACCTCGAAGTACAAGCAGAAGCTTATGTTTCATCCAAACATTCTAGCTAGAAATTTACTGAGACCTCTGAATCCCTCACGTCTTAAACGAAGCTAATATGTATCTCATATATTAGATACGCTAACTCCACATTGCCTGAATCAATGGATGTAGGACAATTTTTACATCTCATAGCATAGTTTAAGCTGAAGTTTTCTTTTTTTTTAAAATTAAGTAGAATTATTGAATAATCATTGTTAGACCTAAGTTAATATTGGGTAATTGAAATAAATAAATGTACATTATAACAAAAAAAAAAATTCTGGCCGAAACAACACGTTCGGATTCAATTCCGAAAATTCAAAAAACCCCCACCAATTTACTTACGTGAAAAAAACTCAAATACCCTAATAAAAATTATTTCCCAAATCATTGGTGATCACATATTTCATGTAATCCCTAATCTTAAGGGAAGAATCCATCAGACTAAAATTCAAATCTATAACGAGGCAAACTATAGAAAAATTATCGAATCCCTTTATAATTCAAAAAAGAGCTAATACACATATCAGCTCAAAAGCTCCAAAGGTCTCTCAGTTGTTCTGAAAGGCACTGACTCGATTGTTGAATGTAATGAAATCAAAAGCGCTTTAAACGAATTGAAATTCCAAGAAAATCAGTTTTCAACATACAAAATCGAGATAAAATTCACCAACCACTATTCCGAGAGGAACTGGAATTTGATCCAAAGTCCCTAAAAAAGGGGGAATCTCACCCAATAACTCATTGCGATACCTATTACATCTATTACATCGGAATTATATTACTGTGGAAGAACCTCATAAGGCCGAGGACCAAATCAGTGCCAAAATTGCCAAGAATTGCACACTACCCAGGGTCTGCGTAATATGTGGCGAGCTCCACCCCACAAACTTGTGCAAAAAAACTAAAGAGGATGTAAATGTTAAAAAACGCAGCAATTGCGGTGGCAACCACACAGCAAACTATAGAGGGTGTCCAATCTACAAATCCTTCAAAAGCAAGGCTATTCCCAAAGCTGATGCTTTACCCCTATAACAGGATTTGAGAAAAATCTCAACAAATCTCTCACAATCCAATATACTTACTTATGTAAATACCATTACAAATCAAGGCGTTTCCTACGCCAGCGCTTTAAAAGGACAAAGCTCAGTCCCCGTGTTCACGCAACCTGCTCCCCCTAGCAAACTCTGCAAGTGTTCATACAAATTATGTCTCAATTTATGTCTGGTATGCAAAATATGATGCAAGAAATGATAAAAAAATCAAAGTCTTTTACTACAACATCTCATGTCTAAACCATGAATGGTTTGAAAATATCATTCTGGAATGCAAACGGCCTTAAACTAGAAGCTCTAGTTTGTGTCTTCACAAACTAGAGCTTCTCGAGTTCTTGAAAGAGTCCTGCATAGACGTTATGCTAATATCTGAAACTCATTTCACTGAAAAACCCTTTTTCCATTTATCAGGATATATACTCTATGACACAAAGCATCCAAGCGGAAACGCTAGAAGTGGTTCCGCTATTCTCATAAAAAGCAGGATAAAACATTATGCTCTTCAGGATCATTGCACAGAATATATTCAAGCGACAAGTATTTCTGTCGATGAATACTTTAAAGGCCTAACATTAACAGCTCTATATTGCCCGCCCAGACACAAAATAACTGAGCAACAATTCCAGACTTTTTTCCATTCTCTAGGAGAAAAAATTTCTTGTTGCCGGTGAATTCAACGCCAAACATACATATTGGGGCTATCGCCTAATATCACCAAAGTGCAGGCTCCTGTTGAACACTGTCAACAGACTCAACCTTGACGTAGTCTCCTCTGGCACGCCAACTTACTGGCCAACTGACAGTCGAAAAACTCCCGACGTCATTGACTTTCCAGTATTTAAAACCGTAAAAAGAAGCCAATTTACTATAGAATCTTCTCTAGATCTCTCTTCAGACCATACGCCTACTAGTATCACAATGAAGTACGCGCCAAGTTTTGAGGTCAATTCACCAGATAAATTGACCAGTAAACTCACAAACTGGCCTAAATATCGGCATATAAGCTCTCACAGTGTATAAGCTCTCACTAAAAACGAAAAACGAAATAGACAGCTGTTAGTAAGTTCACACTTTTGCTTTCCCAAGCCACTACAGCGGCTGCTCCCGTTTCAATCCCAAACACATTAACTCGCAGCTATACAAAATGTACTCAAAACATATAGAGCAGATTCTAAAAAATCAAAGAAAAATACGTCGTGAATGGCAAAATCACAGATCGCCACTTTGAAAAAACAGTTAAAAGATATCACTCAAAATGTACAAAAACAGCTCAAGTGCAAATCCGAAAGAGACAACTCATTGAACATCTCGCACCCACAAAATCAACAAATAACTCTCTCTGGTGAGCTGCTCAAAATATGAAAAAACCGGTACTGGCAGAACCTCCCTCACGGCTGCCAAATGGAAATTGGGCCAGAAGTGATGCCGAAAAGGGTGCAGTTTTTTCCAACCATCTAAAAAACGTGTTCACCCCAAACGCGACCACTGGTGATATCCCATTACCAACATTAATCCCACACAATAACTCTAGTACACTTGCGATTAAAAAAAACGAACTTATGGATACAAATGCTTGGATCCAAAAAAAATCACCAGGATCAGACTTGATAACGCCCACAATGATAAAAGAACTGCCATCAGTGGCAATAACTCAATTATTGCACATATTTAACGCCATCCTTAGAACATGTCACTACCCAGATGATTGGAAACTTTCTCAAGTTACAATGATTCCCAAACCTGGCAAAAATCACAACAATGTGACTTCATACCGCCCCATAAGCTTGCTCTCTGTGTCATCGAAACTCTTCGAAAAACTTCTAATAAAACTGATTTTACCCAAAATTACAGAAAGAAATGTGATTCCCGATGGCTTTCGAGAAAAGCATGGTACTAAAGAGCAAGTGCACCGCATTGTAGACTCAATAAAAAGCACTTTCGAAAAGAAACAGTACTGCTCCGCTGTTTTTCTCGATATCACCCAGGCCTTCGATAAAGTTTGGCGCGAAGGACTTATTTACAAATTACAGCATATTCTTCCCGCTAATATGCAACTGCCATCTCAAAAACTATCTCACGAATAGAAAATTTTTAGTAAAATATAAAAGCTTTGTCAGTCTTGCTCAGGCAATGCCGCGTAAAGATCACTTTTGCTTTCTCACATCCTGACGATGACTGAGAACGCCATTGTGTTTAGAATGGTCCAATCATACATAAAAATGGAATAAAATATTTCGAAATATATCGGGAAGTGTATTTAATTGATTTGTGAAATCATTTTTAAATTAGTCAGTTAAAAATAGTATAAATTCTAAATTTTCACTTTTTTTACATTTAATATTAAAAACATTTTTTTGTTTTTAAGTTAACTGATGCTAGTTAATGGAAGAAATTTAATTTAACTAAATGAAAAAGTTAATGGTTTTCGAGATTAACTGAAACGTTAAAAGTTAACCAAAAATTTAACTTCGTTAATTAACTATTAACTAATTAACTAGACATCCTCTCCAAAATGGTGTGCCTTAGGGTTCTCCGCTTTCGGTTGTCCTGTACAATGTTTATGTTAATTCTCTTTTAAAGGCGCTTTAAAATTCAGAGGGTATCGATATGTTTGGTATCTACGCGGATAACATTTGTGTTATAGCGTCTGGAACAACCGAAGAAGTAAGAAACCACTTGTGCAACTTCGATTACAAAATCAATCAATGGGCTATTATCAGAGGAGCGAGAATTCAAATCAACTAATCGGAGATATTACATGTTTGCAGAAAACATAATTGTTCATATGCATCACTTCGGATTAGGGATGAGTATATTCCAATTAAAAACCGACTTCGTGTTCTTGGAGTAATTTTTACCAAAACTCTTCTGTGGAACGAACAAACAAAGTTCTTAATTGGCAAATTAAATAAAATCCACCATCTTTAGAAAAGTTATTTGTTCCAGGAAAGACTCACATTGACACCGCCATTGGAATTTGTAGAGCTTTAACGTCTGGCACAATTCAACATTGTTTAACTATGTATGGATGGACGACAGCAACCAAAACAAGGAAATTGAATGCGTCACTCAAACAATGTTTTAGAACAGCGACAGGAATCCTTATGCCAACACCTACAGATGCTCTTCAGATTGAAGCCCGTTCAAAAGATCTTAAATGGTTGCTAAACAACAGATCTGTTCGACTAGTGGCAAAATCTCTCACTACTAACACTCATGGATCTATAAAACTGGACTAAGGCTTAAAGAATAAAATTGTTTTAGGTCCAAGCCTTTTGGAAATAGTAACTTAGATAATATAGAGTCTATTACTACAGATTACATATCTCCAAAAACATCGTTTAACAGGAACTTCTCAATGAAAATTCCTTCCATGGCGCAATGGGCAGCTAAAAAAGGGGATTCACAAACTGCTCTAAATATATATACTGATGGCTCTAAACACGAAGAAGTGGTGGGGGCAGGTTTTTACGCCGAAAACCCCAATGTCAGCAAATCATTTAAATTACCTATCGAATGTAGTATTTTTCAGGCAGAGACAGTCGCAATACAAAAAGCTGCTGAGAACTTTATAGGCAAGATTATAAATAAAGAGATCATAACATCTACGTGGACAGTCAAGCCGCTCTTAAAGCCCTCAAAAACGTAACTAGAAAATCCACATCAGTAAATCGTTGTTACGAAGCCCTCCATGATCTTGGCACAGATAACGTAGTTAGTCTAGTGTGGGTACCGGGTCACTGCGACATAGAAGGAAATGAAAAGGCGGATGAGTTGGCTAAGGATGGTGTTCATTTAGAAACCTCAGCTATGTCCATTCCTCCACCTATACAACACTTTTATATAAACCAGGATATCAAAACCCTTCTACTTTTACAAAATAGGTGGATAAATATAAGCTACAGTAAAATAACGAAGATATTTTGGCCTAACTACAACAAAAAACAATCGAGCTACATCGTATCTCTAGGACGTGAAGAATGCAGACTGATAGTAGGAGTTGTAACGGGACACTGTCTTATTGGCCATCACTCCTTTAGGATGGGTCTAGTGTCTAACAACTGGTGGCGGAACTGCAATTAACCGGAAGAAGAGGAGACACTGGAACACCTGCTATGTTTTTGTCCGGCCCTAGCTAGAACCAGGCTGAGAATACTCGGAAAAGCCTTTTTTAACTCGTTAATGCAACTCTGCAACTTTCTCAACTGAAACACTTCGCCGAAACCGAAATGGCCGAAATTTTTTACTTTTTTTTTCGGCCGAAACCGAAATAGCCGAATTTTTATTTTTTTAATTTCGGCCAAAACCGAAGCCGAAACCGAAAAAATAAAAGAAAAAATTGTGAATTTAAATGTAATAAAGTTATACATAATTAAGCTGAAATCAATCACTTTAAGTTCAGATCATGAATTAGATGAATTTAGATGCAAACTATCAAATGCGTGGAAATCAATTGAAAGGGCAGGGTTCTCACTTTTTGCTACGGCGAGAGTTGTAGATATTCGATTTTAGGGGAGATTTCAAGAGAGGGGAGTAGATTAGGGTTTCTGAGTAGAGTAGTAGAGATTCTACAATAGTAGTAGAAATTTCTGTCATGGTAGTAGATTTGTAGAAAGAGTAGTAGTTTTGCATTATATGAAACTCTCATAATATTTTCAGGAGAAGATTTCTTACAATAGTAGTAGAGGAGTAGATATTTAAAAATCATCGCGAGAGTAGTAGATCTGCTCCGATAGGAGAAGATTGAGAACGCTGTTTCAAAGTTTTTTTATTTTTCTTTTTTCAATACAAATTGGGGATTTGTCTTCTTTGTCGCTTCTGATTCTTCGAAACTATGATCAATACTTAAATTTGTGTTACATACCACTTTTATCCACTTGTTCCTTATGTATTTTGCCACGCCTAAACCAAAAATAATAATGAAAATGCACAAAAATTTAATTTTTACAGTACGCACTACTGTAAAAATTTAATTATTTTTTTCGTATTCAGCGTGCCAAAATGCCTAAGAATTTGTCTATCAAGTATATTTATCACACAAAATGTTCAGTTTTGTCGATCAGTGTAATCTTTGTTAATTATTTGTTACATTTTTCGTATCATCGTATTTTTGGCCGAAAAACCGAAACCGAATTTCGGTCGGTCTCTACTTATAATATTCCAATGCCTGAACAACCACTACAAGCTACATACAGTCGTTTTGCTCGTAAGATCAGTGTTGATACACATCTAAGTCAATACGTAAAAAATGATACTAACTCTGTTGTTTTTAAAAAGCTTTTTTTGCAAGCAGAATCTAAATTTTCGCCAGAAATCACACTATACACTGACGGATCTTATCTCGAAGGTACAACTTCTTTCGCAGTAGTTAGGCAAAACTCCACTACAACCTTCAACACTCTATGTCAAAGGCAACCCCTCTACTCCGGAGTTTCATGCTGAATTAGCTGCAATACATTTTGCTGTTAAATATGCAGCCATTCAGAAAAGGAAGACCATGATATGTTCAGATAGCCTTAGTGTGCTCAAGGCTCTTGCAAACAGAACCGGTAGTGCGTATAACTACATTAATGGCAGCGTGGAAGTTAATAATCAAATCAAAATTATCTGGATACCTGGGGATATTGGAATACCTGGTAACGAATTGGAGGATGCTGCAGCGAAGCAGGCATTAACACTTCCTTTGATTGCTGAAATTCCATGCTTAGACACTGTAATTACATGTATTTTTGCCTATTTTCAAAAAATTAGACATTGGAGAAATGGAGAACATCTAACACTTTCTTAAACATTCACAATACGAATCCAGTGAGACCAAGCTACAACATTCATTTTACTAGAGAACAATGTATAACTTTGGCTAGAATACGACTTGGCAAGACAAGATTCAGCACATAGCATTACTTTAATAAAACTGAACCAATGGTATGTGATACTTGCTCTACTACTTTAACAGTTTCACACATTATGTTGGATTGTCCTATTTCAAAAATCAACAAACCACTTAAAACCACTACACTACAGATATGCCCAAAAGTAATGGAACACTCATATCGACTTTTACTCATATCTGACATATAAAGTCCAAATATACAAAAGTATAATAGAACCCATATGGACATATGGAATTGAATTCTGGGGTACAGCCTCTCCCTCTAATGTGGAAAAACTCCAGAGATCCCAATCAAAAATCCTGCGACAAATTACCAGAGCCCCTTGGTATATAAGAAACGCAAACATCCACAATGATTTGAATATTCCTGCAGTAAAAGACGAAATTCCGAAACTTACCTCGAAGTACAAGCAGAAGCTTATATTTCATCCAAACATTCTAGCTAGAAATCTAATGAGACCTGTGAATCCATCACGTCTTAAACGAAGCTAATATATATCTCATATATTAAATACGCTAACTCCACATTGCCTAAATCAATGGATGTAGGACAATTTATACATTTTATTAATTAAGTTGAATTTATGAATAATCATTGTTAGACCTAAGTTAATATTAGGTGATTCAAATGAATAAAAATATATGAAAAAACCGTTGTTTTTGTTATTGTTTTATAAAGATCGAATTTTGGCGTATTTTACAACGTTGTTTTTGTTATTGAATTACCTTTCCAACCCATCCAACGATGGCTGCAGTACTTTAGAGGTAAGACAACAAACAGTGAAAAAACTTTACATTTTTTCGCACAATTTATCCTGTAACTCCTTACAGGGTCATTTGCGGTCCCCCCACCCATACAACTGGCGGCGGTTTATTGTCTTGTTCAGGGACACCCTGTATAATCCCTCTTGTACTGTCAAAGAACTCATTTCATATTGTACTAATGGTGTATTCGAATATATATATTCCGCTCTGTGATTTCAAATCAGAGAATAACAAGTAAAAGTAGCAGCCAGTCTAACGTACACTACGTTTGGTCATTACTGATTTACCTCATTACTAATATTTTATTTTTATAGGTCATCATGTTTGCATAAATAAAATTTGAGTTACACATACAAGTAATGAGTTCCCGACACCCTCTTTACACCGTTGAGGTGGGAGACACAAAATTTACAATTCTCAATCGATATCAAAAACTAAAACCAATTGGATCAGGTGCTCAAGGAATAGTGTGGTACGTAAAATATATTTTTAACTACTAATTACATAGGCCGACATGAGTTTACTTCTATAATTTTTTATAGTTTTTATTTATAAACGGACCATTCTAAACTAATTAGAAAACATTTTTTTCATTCTGTTATTTGAAAAATTATCTACATGTTTGCCATTCAAAATTTAAAAAAAAAATAATTTTGAAAAATAAAAAAAAATTTCAAAATTAAAAAATATTATATGAGAACTGTATTTTGCAGTTTTGCAATTTCCAATATACAAGATTATTGAAGTAATCTACACTTCGAAATATGTCGGCCTGTTTTACATAAGAAATAATTATTACCTTATTATTTCTGTCCAAAAAAATAAATAAGAAGAACATTGAAAAAATTAAAAATTATTTGTGTAATAGCAAAAAAAAATTGAGAACTAAAAAGGACGCTGTCACAGGTTCAATGCGATAGATAGATCAATTTGGCCGCTGCGTATTTGAAAATCTCTCTTAAATGTGCGGAATAGTATTTACCAGGGTTGGCAAAAGGTTTCGGTTTGACTCCGACTTGGCAAACGGTTTCGGTTATCAGTTTCGCTCCTTGATTAAAAAAAGGTTTCGGTTTCAAATGGTTTCTAGATAGTCGAATATTAGGAAATTTTATATCAATTCAATTTAAATCAAGTGTGCTGAATCTAACTACATTTTCGGAATTTCCTTATTTCTACTAATTTTTGGACGAATTTCTACTAAAATTTTTAGTTTTTATCATAAAGTTTGAAACGCCCATAAGGACTTATATCCGGTATGGATAAGCATATACAGTAGGGATTTATCCAAAAGGGGTCGTGGCGATTCGAAATGTGGCCATGTATACTGTGGAAAGTAAGCTCTGATGAAGCAAATAGTGGAGTCCCTTTTTGTTCTGTAACTATTTGAACGAAAACTGAAAAGGAAAAAGAATCCCACGAGCACATACTATTGCGCTATTTTATCCTAAAACTTTATTAAAAACTCTATATTCAAAAATCCCCACGCGATAATAAAAATCCCTATTTTTCCCGATAGCACAGTCGCGAAGCGTGGGATTGAAGCCCTGCCGATGGCTCAGACGACCGTCGCGGTATTGTAACCCCGGCCGATGTAATTCGTGAATACATATAAACCCACTAACTCGATTTTTATTTACCTACACCGAAATTGCCGCAATATATATATACAAGTGTATATATATCAACCCCTAATCGCAAAATGTATGTAAGTGTCATTTAAAAAAAAAAATTTTATTGGCAAAATCAATGTAACTTTGTACTACGCAACTACTCTCAAAATCTTATGTATCGGAGATTTACCGTTACAAAGTTAAAGAGAAAACAAATTTAGTGTAAGAAATTGTTTACTCTTTTGCAATTAGCGAATTGATGTATATGGGCCATTCCGCGTCAAGCGGATACTTAAACTCTCAGAAAATTCTGAAACTCTCCACATGGAAAGGCCTGGGTATGCTGTGTGCTGTGTTTATGTACTAAAGGATTCCGTTGGAAATTCAATATTTACCGTTATGTTAAAAATTAAGTAAAGTAAAAAATAAAAAAAATAAAAATGGAAAATTTACCTTTTTTCAAAAATTCAAAACTTTGTAATAGTGCGCGATAGAGCTTAATTATACCCTGCACACTAGTGTACAAGGGTATATGGTTTTTGTCACACCGTTTGTAACGTCCATAAGGAGGCGTGTCCGGTATGGAAAAGTATCAGCATCACCTCCTGAGTCGATTAGTCCATGTCCGTCTGTCCGTTTGTTTGTCATTTCGCACGATAACTTTCGTAGCTTTTGAGCTATCGACCCCAAATTTTGGGATTCCTCTTATTTTATCTATATATTCTCTTATCTTGAGAAATGCTGAACCGATTTGGATGCGGTTTTTTACATTGGGTTGGAAATGAGGTCGGGAACTGGAACGAAAATTGGAACAAAATTCTTACATGGATGAGGAAACTTAAATTATCGATAAATATTGGAAAATTATCAATAAAAAGTCGATAAATTATCGAAAAATTATCGATTAATTATCGATAAAAATCGATAAATTATCGAAAAACTATCGATAATAAATCGATAAATTTTCGAAATATTATAGATAAATTATCGAAAATATATCCATAAATTGTCGAAAAATTATCGATAAATTATTGTAAAATTATCAGTAAATTATCGAAAAATGATCGACAAAATATCGAAAAATTATTATACATAAAATATCGAAAAACTATCAATAAAATATCGATTTTCGATAAAATTACAAACATATGGTCTCAGAATGTATCGTACTCGCATGTGCAGGGTATTATAGCTTCGGTCAGACCAAAGATAATTCTCTTATAAAAAAAAAGTTTAAAAAAAATATAAGTTCTTAAAAAAAAAAATGTTTTAAACTTTTTAAAAAAAATTTTAAAAGTACAAGCGCCAGGTTTTTATTTTAAAAAAAATAAAAATATACCTTACAATATGTTTTTCCTTGTTTTTGAGATATTGAAATTTATAGGTACTTACCTCGCTTGCGCTATGCACAGAGCAGCCATTTGCTTCAGCGAAAATCGTCCGTTCGGAACACGCTTGTGGTGTCAAAAGTTGCGTATTGACCTCAGTAGGAAATTTTACCATGTTTGACAAATTTTTAGCTTGTACTTTGTTTCAATTTTGCCCGACCGATAAGCATTTTCAGGCCGAAGCCGATACCTAAGGTCAACTAGCAGCATATTACTCCGGCCAGCGCCGAAAGGTTTTCGTGAATAACTTTTAGGCCATGCATGGTACAAAGAGGTTCATTAAAAAGGTAATAAAATTTCCTTTTCAATGGTGTATAATATTTAAATTCGATCATTTAAGCACAAAAGTGGCAAAAAACAATTCAAGTTATTTCTGTTTTACGCTGACTTCTTTTGATTTTGTGCAATACGTTTGTTGATCTAGATACATTTTGGCTTCGGCACGCAGATACAGTTAAAGAGGAATATACGACATTTGTTTGTTGTTGTTATTTTTCGACTACACACACGCATATCATTGCAATAATACTGCACAGTTTGGGGATAATCTGAACGAATGGTGGTAAAGAGCGGCATGCCATTTTTCTTTTTTAAATCAACGGATTTTTTTATTTAGAAAAAGATTAGACTTTTTTTTTTGTTATTGTAGCCATGCGTATTTGGAAATACAAGTGCAAAGTTGATTACGCCGCATTGGTTGGTGTGAATACAAAAAAATGACTTATGCAATTTATAAAGCATTTAAAAACCACACATACTTATTAATATATATATTTGTCCAGGTCTGTCTGTCTGTCTGTCTGTGTTTCTGTCTGTCTGTCTGTCTATCTGTCTGTCTGTCTTTCCCTAACGCTAAGCAATTCAAAATTTACAACTTCACTTAAAAAATTTGTTTAAGTTGTTAACCTTCTTTTTTTTTTTAAATGTTAGTCCTTCTTGTGGTTTGTCCACACGACGCTGCGGTCGTGAGAAGGAACCAGAGTCATTTACAATATATTCACACACATATATTTTTTGTATAAGTGTTAGCCGCCCTGGTGAGGAATCGAGTAGTAGCCAAAAACCCTTAATTTTAAATCGCAGAAATTTTAAAAATTTAAAGCGACAATAACTAAAAGAGCCTTTATGTGAAAACTACACAACTTTTTTAGAATCGGTTAAAACATATGGAATAAGATATGCCAGATCTATTAAAGAAAAAAAAAAAAAGAATGTTAAAATCAAAGCTTGCATTCAGCTACCAGGCAATTTAAAAAAATAAGAATATTTCGATTTGAATTGCAATTATTGGCAAAACCAATAGTTGTTTATTCAAACCGACTTCATATTTGAGATCAGCGACCCCAAATTACCTAATATATAAATTGTCATCAAAATCCGAGAACTATTTCTAATGTTTTTCATTTTTGTATGGGGAAAAAGAAGTGCATTCCGCGCTGACTTTTCTTTATCCGATTGGCTCCAAACTTCGCATAAGTAATTTTTAGATACAAAGGAACCAAACTGGCCCACTCGGACAGTTCCTAAGTTTTTGAACCGGTCTAATATATATATATATATATATGCACACGAAACCCGAAAGCAAAAAGGAAACGAAAACTCACTAACACAGAACGGAAATTTGTCAAACGAAAGTATTTCATTAAAAAAACACTTATGACAAAAATTATGTTTTTATGTGCACTTGATTTACGGGACCAGACCGACCTGTCTGAAATCCCTGGCACGATTCTTTACTGAATCAATTCACCAGCTGGACTTTGTTAAAATCGATGTCCAGCAAACACTTGGCTCAGGTGCGGGACGCCACAACAAAAATTGGAAGGGAAACAGGACCACAAAACCGACGGAAACCAATTTCACTATAAAAATCTCACAGGTCACTACATCGACAACCTGACCAATTTTATTAATTTTTCTATATTTAACCAAATTAAATAGCCGACTTGCCACAGCAAAAATTCTAATCACACAGCTGGAACCACCAGCACGGAAAAATACTCCCTTTGAAAATTCTCTCCAGTCTCCTCTCCACAATCCAACGATGGTCCTCATCAACCACAAAACCCAATTCAAAAATCAAATTCAAAATAAAACCAATCTTTTCTAAATTACTACTCAAAATTTAAATTAAAAATCGCAAGTCCACTAAAACTTTTCGCACTTCCCTTTTTTTTGTGTTTGGCAAATTTACAAAATATTCTGTTGCCCCTTTCCCCGCGCCGGCCCCACCCCACCCACGAGTGCTTATCAAATTAAGAAAAACAAATATAAAAAAAATAATTACAATTAATAAAATTGTTCAGTGCGTTCTCTCCGTTAGTGAATGTGGTTTCCCCGGATTTCGTTCTCCCGTCGCCCAGAACAAAAGGAAACACAAAAAAAAAAACAACAAACAAAATTCTGTCGCGTATTTATGATGCGACAACACTCAAAAAAGGAAAGGAAAACAAAAATCATACAAAGAATGTGTTATTGTTTCTCTGTTTTTGTACGATCGCACTATGGGGAAATAGACCTTTTCTGGCCAAAACCTAAATTTTGAAGTTTTAAAAAATGAATTACCATTATTTTTCCCGTGAAGTATAAACTCCAAACCTTGACAATTTGTTATTGTTTTGTGGAAATAACGGTGCACCGCCGCGTACCGCTAGTCTGCACGTGTAATTTATTTTCTACATTTCACTTGTCATTTGTATGTGAAAAAAGTGGTAATAGTGAAAAATCCAAATTAATATATTTGCATTTAAAACAAAAGAAATCATGGATGAGGATCAAAGTATTGATAGTAAGTAAAAAAATGTGCATACAAAAATTATTGCTAAATGCTAAACTTAGCGAAATATAAAATTTTTAACACTTGACCTAAATGAAAAAAAAATATTTTTTTATTGCACTTTTTTTAGATTTAAAAAAAATTGCAATCATTTGCAATACTAAAGGTTAAAAGGATGTGGTAGAGCAACATATTCTGCACAAAAGCTAACCAGTTTCATCTGCTTCTGCCTGCCTCTGCTGAACAAAACTTATTAAACCCCAAACCCTTATAAATTAATTGTGAGGTTCGCGTTATTTACTTTGTTCGGACCGCTAATAAGAAGTCGTGACCGGTATGTATATATATTCTTGATCAGTATCGAAAACTGAACTTACTAGCTATATCGGTATGTCCGTATATCTGTCTGTCTGTCCATTTGTCCGTCTGTCCTTCCCATTTATTGGTAAGCACAAATGTAGGAGCTAGAATTAATCTAGGCCGTCCAAACTTTGGATTTATATTTTGTAGGCACTAGAATGAGTTGGTATTCTACAACCTGAATCAGGTAACTAACACTCCTACCTCCCATATAAGTGAAAAATCTATATTCGCTAAAATAGTACCAAACTTGGTATAAGGTATTTTTGTGGTCGAATTATTCGGATTTGATACTGAAATTTCTACATTCAAGTCGTTGATTTCATTGCATTGCATTTTTTTTTATTCGAAACGTTTCTAGTTTAATTTTTTGTAAATATTTTAATATAATTTCTTACTATAAATAGCTTAAAATAAAAATTTGAAAAAAAATGTCGGTTTTTTATTTGTTGAAGGGGGTACACGCCCACCTGGGACATGATTTTGCAAATATATATATATTTCTCTATATTTGACTCACTGTTATACAATTTATTGCGCTATTTACATGTTTGAGGTTTTGGCCAGAAATTTTCCCCATAGTGATCCGGCGGGGAATAGAGTATATCGCATGTCACGCACTTGTGCGCTTGTTGTGGATTCGTATTTCAAAGAGATGACCTTTAGGGAAATATTGTTGCACAATTTTGAAACGAAATGTAATTAAGTACATACAAATATACAAACCATTAAATTTGAGTTTTTTTTTTAATTTTAGTTAGACGTTTTTTAATTGAGATCAAGTTTGATAATTAGCTAAATCGGACAAAAAGGGCTGCCATATAAAACTTGGAAAACAACGAAAATTTTTCAAATCTTTCCGAGGTTCCAAAACCACCTATAAATGGGTCAAAAAGGGGGGGCCCTCAGACCAAATTTGTTCGACAAAGCCGAAGATAGTTCGATATTTACAAAAAATAATTGGAACTGTTTATTTGTTGATTCTTTATTTCAGTCTTAAAGTAAGAATATGAAGAGATTTATAGAATACTAGCTGGGCCCGACCCGCTTTGATGGGCCTAAAAAACTTTTATAGTTGCATTGATAAGCTTATCCCATAAACAAATTTTTTCACTGAAACCGAAAGGTAAAAATTTTACCGAAGTTGAAACCCGCAGATATGGTACCACTGTTTGGGTGGGGAGAAATTAAGTGTTAGGTGGCAGCGCCACCTTTGGAAAACAGTTCGCAGATGAGCAACCGCAACCAAGTTAATTGTTGATCATATGATCAGGGTTGGCAACCGAATCGAATAAAGGTTTCGGTTTCGGTTTTACTCCCACTTGCCAATCGGTTTTGGTTATCGGTTTCGCTCCGTGATTTTGAAAAGGTTTCGGTTGGTTGGAGCGATTGAAAAGGTTTCGGTTTAGGTTTTAAAAGGTTGGCCCAATATTAGGAAATTTTATATCAATTCAATATAAATCAAGGGTGCTGAATCTAACTACATTTACCGAATTTCCTTATCTAATCGCATTTTCAAACAAATTTATGCTTAAATTTTTAGTTTTTATACCCTACACAACGTTTGAAACGTCCATAAGGACGCATGTCCGGTATGGATAAGTATATATATTCATGATCAGCATCGAAAACAGATTTAGCCACATTCCCGTCTGTCTGTCACCATACAGGCTGGAATGTTTTTTTTTTTTGAGACATCGATGTGAAACTTTGGGTTTACGTTTTTATCTCCGAATTGAGATCAAGTTCGAGAATCAGCTAAATCGGACAAAAAAGGCTGCCATATAAAACTACGAAAAAATAGCGAAAATTTTCCAAGTCTTTTCTAAAACCATCAAAATATCTGCGCACACAGAGGCGTTATTCGTGCCGCAGGCGGTTTCGAAATTAATTTTGTCACAAAAAATTGTATTTTTGAAAATATAGCGTTTTTTATACAGCCTGTTTCCATAGCAATACAATAAATAACAAACACAAAAAGCCAGTTTCAAAACCAATTGGAATCAGTTTGAAAATAAACCTTTTGACTGTTTCCATAGTAGTCTAATAAATAACAAACAAAATAGTTATTTTGAGAACCATTTCAGTCAGACTTTTTGATTGTTTCCATAGCAATATAATAAATAACAAACAAAATCTACTGCGGTGAGATCGCTGCCTGTGTGAGGCACTTTGCGTTTTCGAAACTAGATTTTTTAAATATGGAAATGGTTCTGAAATTATATAGCGAATATCGCCTCTGTGTGCGCCGGCCTTATAAAAAGATTTATTGAATATTTTAAAAAATATTTCCTATATTTTAAAAATATATGTAATATATAAATGAAATACGATGAATTTTCTCTTAGGAAAAAAAACTTCAAGTCAATTTTGTGTACGAAAACCTTTTGAAAACCGATTAAAAACCCGTAACCTTTTCAATTGGTTTTGGTTGAACCTATTCAATCGGTTACGACGAATCGGTTTCGGTTTAGGTTTCGCTCCCTAAAATGAATCGGTTTCATTCGGTTTCGGTTGCCAACCCTGCATATGATCACGACCCATAAAACTCATATATAAATTTTTTATATATATAAAGATTTAAAAAAAATTCTTTCCTATATTTTAAAAAATAATTGAAATGCGATGAATTTTTTCTTAGAAAAAAAATACTTCAAGCCAATTTTGTGTACAAAAACCTTTTAAAAACCGATTAAAAACCCGTTGGTTGAACCCATTCAATCGGTTACGACGAATCGGTTTCGGTTTCGCTCCCTAAAATAAATCGTTTTCATTCGGTTTCGGTTACGGTTTCGGTCACCAACAAACGCATTTTGATTATAAAAAAAAATCGAAATTTATGCTGGTTCTGTTCGCGGAAAAAGCGCTTATCAATCTCACATTAGTCTTGGCACTGACTGTAATGGACTGGTTACAATGGAAGTTGACGGAGCGGTGCTGGGACGTGGCCTAACGTTGTAAACTTATATGTTTTTAATATATCTTTAACATTTGGTTTCATTTTGACAAGCTTTTGGTTGTCAAACTGTTAGCTGATTCCATTAATATCTAATATCAACAGATATTTACAACAACAGGTCCCGACTTGAGATGGGCGCGTGTCGTGAGACACGCGTGATTTTGCCGTGTCACGGTGCGTCACGCGTGAGCGTGATCGAAAATTTAGATTTGTGCATAAGCAGCCAGTTGTGATTATGTTCGTGCTTGAGCGTGAGTCACATTTAAATTTTTTTCCGAACGAATATACATTGAAACAATTTTTTTTCCATAGCACAGAAATGTTTCTTCATGAAAAATAGCTCAGTTTAGAATAAATCATGCTAGTCATTAAAATGTATGTTGCGCTTAATTGTTTATATGTTGCATTCATTCTATCACCTTTTCACTAAAGCAGCCAAACACTTCGCTCTATGTCACACTTTAGTAAGGCATTCAATCCCGAAGTGTTTTTAAAAATCCCGGGATTTCGGGATTTGAAATCACAATCCCGGGATCCCGGGATTTGTTCGGGATTTTCGGGATTTTCCAATTAAATACAATAGTTAATATAAAATTAAAGAAAAAATTGTTGCAACAATATTTTAATATTTTACATTAAACAAAACAAATAATATTTCAATAAATATAGTCAAACAAAAAATAATTCTTTTTAAATTAGATTGATCAAACAAATTATTTTTTTTGCCACGCCGGCCCGACCCGCTTTGATGGGCCTAAAAAACTTTTATAGTTGCATTGATAAGCTTATCCCATAAACAAATTTTTTCACTGAAACCGAAAGGTAAAAATTTTACCGAAGTTGAAACCCGCAGATATGGTACCACTGTTTGGGTGGGGAGAAATTAAGTGTTAGGTGGCAGCGCCACCTTTGGAAAACAGTTCGCAGATGAGCAACCGCAACCAAGTTAATTGTTGATCATATGATCAGGGTTGGCAACCGAATCGAATAAAGGTTTCGGTTTCGGTTTTACTCCCACTTGCCAATCGGTTTTGGTTATCGGTTTCGCTCCGTGATTTTGAAAAGGTTTCGGTTGGTTGGAGCGATTGAAAAGGTTTCGGTTTAGGTTTTAAAAGGTTTCTAGATGGCCCAATATTAGGAAATTTTATATCAATTCAATATAAATCAAGGGTGCTGAATCTAACTACATTTACCGAATTTCCTTATCTAATCGCATTTTCAAACAAATTTATGCTTAAATTTTTAGTTTTTATACCCTACACAACGTTTGAAACGTCCATAAGGACGCATGTCCGGTATGGATAAGTATATATATTCATGATCAGCATCGAAAACAGATTTAGCCACATTCCCGTCTGTCTGTCACCATACAGGCTGGAATGTTTTTTTTTTTTGAGACATCGATGTGAAACTTTGGGTTTACGTTTTTATCTCCGAATTGAGATCAAGTTCGAGAATCAGCTAAATCGGACAAAAAAGGCTGCCATATAAAACTACGAAAAAATAGCGAAAATTTTCCAAGTCTTTTCTAAAACCATCAAAATATCTGCGCACACAGAGGCGTTATTCGTGCCGCAGGCGGTTTCGAAATTAATTTTGTCACAAAAAATTGTATTTTTGAAAATATAGCGTTTTTTATACAGCCTGTTTCCATAGCAATACAATAAATAACAAACACAAAAAGCCAGTTTCAAAACCAATTGGAATCAGTTTGAAAATAAACCTTTTGACTGTTTCCATAGTAGTCTAATAAATAACAAACAAAATAGTTATTTTGAGAACCATTTCAGTCAGACTTTTTGATTGTTTCCATAGCAATATAATAAATAACAAACAAAATCTACTGCGGTGAGATCGCTGCCTGTGTGAGGCACTTTGCGTTTTCGAAACTAGATTTTTTAAATATGGAAATGGTTCTGAAATTATATAGCGAATATCGCCTCTGTGTGCGCCGGCCTTATAAAAAGATTTATTGAATATTTTAAAAAATATTTCCTATATTTTAAAAATATATGTAATATATAAATGAAATACGATGAATTTTCTCTTAGGAAAAAAAACTTCAAGTCAATTTTGTGTACGAAAACCTTTTGAAAACCGATTAAAAACCCGTAACCTTTTCAATTGGTTTTGGTTGAACCTATTCAATCGGTTACGACGAATCGGTTTCGGTTTAGGTTTCGCTCCCTAAAATGAATCGGTTTCATTCGGTTTCGGTTGCCAACCCTGCATATGATCACGACCCATAAAACTCATATATAAATTTTTTATATATATAAAGATTTAAAAAAAATTCTTTCCTATATTTTAAAAAATAATTGAAATGCGATGAATTTTTTCTTAGAAAAAAAATACTTCAAGCCAATTTTGTGTACAAAAACCTTTTAAAAACCGATTAAAAACCCGTTGGTTGAACCCATTCAATCGGTTACGACGAATCGGTTTCGGTTTCGCTCCCTAAAATAAATCGTTTTCATTCGGTTTCGGTTACGGTTTCGGTCACCAACAAACGCATTTTGATTATAAAAAAAAATCGAAATTTATGCTGGTTCTGTTCGCGGAAAAAGCGCTTATCAATCTCACATTAGTCTTGGCACTGACTGTAATGGACTGGTTACAATGGAAGTTGACGGAGCGGTGCTGGGACGTGGCCTAACGTTGTAAACTTATATGTTTTTAATATATCTTTAACATTTGGTTTCATTTTGACAAGCTTTTGGTTGTCAAACTGTTAGCTGATTCCATTAATATCTAATATCAACAGATATTTACAACAACAGGTCCCGACTTGAGATGGGCGCGTGTCGTGAGACACGCGTGATTTTGCCGTGTCACGGTGCGTCACGCGTGAGCGTGATCGAAAATTTAGATTTGTGCATAAGCAGCCAGTTGTGATTATGTTCGTGCTTGAGCGTGAGTCACATTTAAATTTTTTTCCGAACGAATATACATTGAAACAATTTTTTTTCCATAGCACAGAAATGTTTCTTCATGAAAAATAGCTCAGTTTAGAATAAATCATGCTAGTCATTAAAATGTATGTTGCGCTTAATTGTTTATATGTTGCATTCATTCTATCACCTTTTCACTAAAGCAGCCAAACACTTCGCTCTATGTCACACTTTAGTAAGGCATTCAATCCCGAAGTGTTTTTAAAAATCCCGGGATTTCGGGATTTGAAATCACAATCCCGGGATCCCGGGATTTGTTCGGGATTTTCGGGATTTTCCAATTAAATACAATAGTTAATATAAAATTAAAGAAAAAATTGTTGCAACAATATTTTAATATTTTACATTAAACAAAACAAATAATATTTCAATAAATATAGTCAAACAAAAAATAATTCTTTTTAAATTAGATTGATCAAACAAATTATTTTTTTTGCCACGCCGAATTTGAATATAATCATAAAATTCTGCCAGCTCCATTTCATGCTAAACACGAAAAACTTACTTTCAGTAGTTTTAGTATTATATCGGGAACGGATACACCAATTGTTGTTTAAAACTATTAAAATTGGTGTCCATTCAAAAGTAAAACACTCACAAAACCCTTTATCCAATTCTTAAAGTTTTCAATACACGGTCAACAAAATAATTTTAGCATATATCTATTTGAAAAAAAATAAATTGTTTAAATTGAAAAAATTTTATTCAGATCGATAAAAATTGTTTGTTAACCGTTATTGACAAAAATCTTGTAAATTTTTGTGAGTTTGTAACACTAAATCTACAAAAGTGGGTTTTTTAAATTTACCAATTAGATTGAAAGTAAATGCACGAAAGTATTTTTGTGGAAAAACGTCAAAAATATCATAAACAATGCATAAAAAATGCATTTTTGAATCCCGGGATTCCGGACTCGAAATCCCGGGTTTCCGGGATTGAGAAAACTTCCGGGATCCCGAATCCCGAAATCCCGGGATTGAATGCCTTACACTTTAGACAAGTTTGTCGTCCCAAAAAGTTATTTCCGAAAGTATTCGATACTCGATACTCAAGTTCTATGTGGAACAGAGATGATTTTTTCAGTTTAATGAATAGTATTGAGATCTTTTTAGTACAGTTTAATATCTTTTCAAAAAATAGGTTTTTGTATTTATGGTTAGGGGACCAAATATATATATGAACTCGTCAATTTATAACGTGTGTGATGTTTGACATTTTACAGAAGACGGTTTTTTGTATTTTGTTGACGACAAATGTTCTATGAAAATAATGAGTTATGATAAAATTGGAAGCAAATTTTCTCAATGTTTCATGTGCAATTGGCATATTCTATGTATGTGAAAGAGATTCTTTTGTGATATGATTTTCGATAAAAGTACCACATGCGATAAATTGGCGATTAGGGGACAATAATATGGGGCCTTGTTTTTAATTTTTAAATCCGCTTTTATTAAAAAAAATGTAAGTGAATTGGGGTTTTTTTTTGGTTTATTTTTATTTGTTTGGACAATTTTTCCTCAAAAATACATGATTTTCATAGATTTCATTTAATTTTGTAACAAAACAAATTTTTTCAAATCCCGGGAAATACAAAAATAAAACACTAGAATTAAAAGAATAAAAAAATTTTTTAATTTTAAAATTTTGAGAAAATATAAAAATAATTCAAAATTAACTAAACAAACTTTTCCGGTTTCGATTTCGGTTTCGTTATCGGGACCCAGACTTTTCAAAATATCGGTTTCGGTTTCATAAAGTCAAAAAAGTTTTAATTTTTAAGTGAAAGGGAAAGTGAAAAAAGGCGTCAATTGCCCCCGGGTGCTATCATAGTGTTGTATATTAAAAAAAAGGTTAATAGAAGCCAAAATGTTTTGGAATTTTGGAAACTCACGAAAAAATTGCCTCTTCTTCGGTTGTTATCACGTTGTTGTTGTTATCCCATCGAGTTCTGCGACAAGCCACAAGAGTGTTTTAAACTTCTGGCAGAATATTGGAAGAAAGGCGCACAAGGCTGATAAGTGATAATGTCGACTAACTTTTGTTTTTAAATAAAAACTTTTAATAATTTCATATAGTTCTAAATATCTGTGGCGTTCGATATACTTATGATAGTTCCAAACTTTTTTTTTTCATTTTCCACAGTCATTTGAATTGAATTTATGTCAATAACACTAGTTTACAAATTATTAAAAATTTCGTTATCTTCAACTTTTAATAGTCATTTCCTATGTAAAAACCCACGCTGAATCCGAAATTTTAAGTACAGTTTGAAGATACACAGTAGGAAATTATTTCCAAAATTATTGAGGAATTCTGCCGGAAAAGTGTACATCGTGCACGAAACATGCTGAATTGCCCATATAATTCATTGACGAAAATTTCATACAAATGTTTTAATTTGTCATCATGCACGAACACAAGAGCGAAAGATGGTGGAGTTTTCGTGCATGAATTGTTGAGGGAATCAAGTTTTCAAATCAAAAACAGAAACTTCAATTGTATATTGATCAACAAGTGTTCTTTTTTTTTTTTCTTCTAAAAATGTAGAAACTCAAAAAATACTTTTTCTGTTTTATATATATTTTAGTTATACACAGAAAAATTGTGCCTATGATAAATGAGTGTGAATTTCCACAGGTCGTAGGTTCAAGACTGGCCGGCGGCAATAAAGTTTTTTATTTACGTTTTAATAGTTTTTTTTAGCGACCTCTAATTTTTAAATGTGATGGTTCCAAATTAAAAATACTATTTGTTGTATTTATAATTGAGGTGTCTTTATTGTCCAATATTTCGACTTACATTGAGGTGTTTTTATTGTCCAATATTCCCAGTAAGCATTTGCACTTGCATGCAAGTTGAGGACGACTTGCATTCGACAGCAAAAGGCAAGGGTTACTGTTGAGGATACTGTTGACAAACTGTTGCATGAACCTTGGGGTTTACAGCTTTCTCAACAAAAAAGGAACCCTCGCCCTCAAGCATATTCCTCAACTTGCCTTCAACTCGCATTCAAGCCCAATCCTCAACAGTTTTTCTATACCGTCCAAACCAAAAAAATTTTTTTTTCAATTTTATTTTTATATTTTTTTTATTTTATTTAAATTATTAATTTATTAAATTTGTATTTATGAAACTTACATTTTCACGATTTCATATACATTTCAAATTGGGTTCGCCGGGACTCGAACCCTCTACCTTTGACATGGTGGCAAGCGCCGACGTTTTAGCACACTCGTCTATCACTGGCATTATTCTATTAGCGCTTAAATGCTTCTTTTCACCAAATCAAATCTATTTTTAGATTTTCTCACCATATACTCAAAATCATGGTGAAATTACATACACGGAATTTCACCATGACTCAAGTCGAAATCAAGTTGCCAAATACACTAGAAAGCGAGTTGATAATTACACTTGAAGGCAAGTCGAGGAATACACTTGAATACACTCCATTTTAAAACACATTATTGCAAATATCTCCAGTTTCGATTGTCCAATTATAAAAAGCTTAATATCGAATTAAAGGTAATTGAATTGACATACATACAACCAGATTATCGGTTTAGACAACAATTATAGATTTAACGACAATCTTTCAAAATTAAAAAAAAAATGTTGCTGTTATCGTAAATTTTAAGTAGAACAAAATTTTTTCACATTTTTTTTTTTTTTTCTTAGATGCTGAAAGCCCATCTATTTCAAAGAAAAAAAAACACTTTTTTATGAGAAAAAGTTATAAGCATTTGAGTAAAAAATCTGAAATTAAATGTTTACTCTTTTTCACGATTTTTCAGTTTTATTGCAAGTTGTAGGTACTAAACATTACATAAGTTACATTTACCATTATTTGGTGAATATTCCTTGCCAGCATTTATTGCTGGAAAATTCACCTGGCTCATCATTTCAATAGTAAATTTGCTCAGGGAAGAAATCTAAATGAGATGAGATGATAACGAATCATTAAAGGCATTTTCCAGCACGTCAGATCAATATTCCTGAAAATATTGGTCGGACCGAATCAACTTCTTTGTGGGCCAAATTCAATCAACTCGCCAATCAAAATAAGAATTTCTTCCCTGATCACTTTGGCGAGATTGGTGAACTTTTTCACTAGCAAAGCCAGGGCTGAGGAACGTCGCCCCCAAGGATATTGGAAGGAATGATGTTGGGCACTATTATGGATTTCTCACTCCAGAAACTGATAATATACATAAAATAATGATAAATGTAACTTACCTTATGTTTAGTACCTACAATTAGCAATAAAACTGAAAAACTCGTGAAAAATTTTGTTGTACTTAAAATTAACGATAACAGAAGAATTTATTTTTAGAATTTTGAAAAATTATCGACATTTCCATAACTGTTGATTAAACCGATAATCTGGTTGGAAAGTTTTCTATAAGAGATAAGTAGTCAATTCAATTACCTTTAATTCGATATTATACTTTTTGTGATTGGACATTAAAACCGGAGATATTTGCAATAATGTGTTTCAAAATGCAAAATACGCAAATAGTGCAATATCTTCAAAACTGTTCTACTTAAAATTTTTCCGACTTCATATTCGGATTCAGCGTGGTTTTTTTACATAGGAAATGGCTATCAAAAGTCGAGGATACATTTTGCAGTAAATCAATTACTTTACAAGTCTGATACATACATAAGTTTCATTAAATTTATTTCTTATATTTTTGTAAAAGAATTTCTTTGAATAAAGTATTGATTTGCCCTATTGAATCTCTAGTCCCGACTATTAAAACTGCCTGCATTGTTTTCCACACAACAGATGCTTAACTAACAGTTCTTACGACCGTCATTAATAACAAATTAATAATTAATAAAGACCGACCGAAATTCGGTTTCGGCCGTGTTTCGGATTCGGCCGAAAAATAAAATATCGCTTTCGACCAAATTTCGTTTTTGGCCGAAATTTCGATATAACAAAGATTACACTGATCGACAAAACTGAACTTTTTGTGTGTTACATATACTTTATAGACAAATTCTTATGTATTTTGCCACGCTGGATACGAAAATAATAATAAAATTTTTATTGCACCAAAAATGCAATTTTTGTGGCGTTTGCAGAAAAATGGTGCGTGCTGGAAAAATTTAATTATTATTTTCGGATTTAGCGTACATAAGGAACAACCAAGTGGATAAAAGCAGTATGTAACACAAATTTAAGCATTGATCATAGTTTCGAAGAATCAGAAGCGACAAAAAAGGCATGTCCTATCGGAGTAGATCTACTACTCTCGCAATGATTTATAAATTTCAGCTCCTCTACAGCGGTAGCATATTTTTATACTTCCCTCAAGATATTTTCTACTACTATGGTAAGAAATCTACTCCTCAAAATATTATGTGAGTTTCATACAATGCAAAACTACTACTCTTTCTACAAATTTGCTTCCCCGACAGAAATTTCTACTACTCTCGTAGAATTTCTGGTACCCATATTTTGTCCCATAGACAAAATTCAGAAAGTTTGATGTCATCAATTATATAAAATATGGTATTTTTGGAAAGGTAATACATTGACTAAAAAGAATATGACCTTTTATTTGATTAAAATTTTTTTGACGTCCGTGGATTATTTTCAAATTAGGGAAATTTGATAACAAATGCTGGAACAAAAAAATTTATTTTTGATAACTTGGCGAAAAAAATTGCCCAAAAGGTATTTTTGGCAAGAATGATACAAACTTGCCTTTTTTATAAATGTTATTATTGTATTAAAAATGAAAAATAAAATAGTTGTCATTAAACTTCTAAATAAAATTTGTACGTACCATGAAAAAAAAAGTTTTCCAAGTAAAAAACAAAAAAAAACCCAAAAAATTATGGATTGTAAAAGAAAAGTGCGTAAAAGTTAGTGAACATTTTTTTTTTGTTTTAAAGTTCAACGTGTTTTTTTTTTCAGAAAAAAAAAAAGAAATTCACCATTTTTTACCAACTTTTTGAAAAAAATGTTATTTTGTAAATGCCTAAAATTACGATTTTATATCCAAAAAACTTTTCAAAAAGTTCATAATGTAAATAAAATGGTAAAATATGATGAATGTATGTACTTTTATTAATATATTGATATTAATGTATGTATAGTAACTAAAAGCTCAATTGAAATATTGTTGATCCAATGTGATATAATTTTTCTCTATTTTACTCTTCTCTCTTATTCCTATTGACTAAGGCGGTTAATACCGAATGGTTTTGGCAATCCCGGGTTCTCCAGATTTTTCAGGATTTCTTGGGGTTTGTTACTTTACCAAGCAATGCACATGTTAAACAAATAAAAAAAAAAAAAATGTGCCAGAATTATTAAAATTGAGAATACAGGTACAATTTATGGTAAAAGTGAATACGTCACTTCGACAAAAGTACACTATCAAGTACACCAATCCGTGAATACCCCTAATAGTAGAATATACATAATATAATATAGTATAATATACATTTTTCTTTACAAAGTATTCAAGATTATAAAAATGTATTGATCTTTTCAATAGTTATAATATTAAATTTATTAAAAAGATTAGTTAATGTTTTTGCATTAATGTACCTGCTACAACTGCTAGCCAAAAACGGTTACCAAATTTGAAATCAGCTAATCAAGAACCACTAGAATCCGTTATTAAAGCTAAGAAACCTTTTTCGAAATATAATTGTAGAGTTGTATTATATGCATAATAATTAAATAAGAAAATCAAGCATACAATTCATTTATTTATTCAAAAACTATAAGCGTTACAGAAAAACCGATTACATTTTTGAAATCAGCGGGCCAAAACACATTTAGTAACTTAGTTTCAATTAATTCAGAATACGATTTTTGTCCCAAGCTCATATGGGGACAAATCACTGTGCGGCGCCGCTTGATAATTTTATCTTCCGAGCAAGCGTTAAAAGCCTCTGCACTCTCTGAACATGCATCGCAACTTACTCTTGTGTTCCCCGATTTAAGTCATACATTTTTAATATAAAAAAAAAGACTTATTTATTTCGATAACACTTTCGAAAATAAACCGTGTAAACGCGCTTTATTGCATTTCACAATTTTTCAATGGCAACCCGCAACCCGCTAGCTGTCAACTTTAATTTCTTGTCGATTCGAATCCTGATTGTCTGCTCATTGCCTAAATACGACTCGGAGAAGAAGCACCAATTTTTTAACATCAAACCCATACAAATTCATACGTCATACAACATAAAATAATATATTCGCTTTAAATTGAAATATCTGATATAGTACTTATTATTCAACAAAAAAATATTTAAATCAAAATCGTTGGTCGCCAACATGGTTTCACTGCGAGAGTCTGTCATTGAATTGAGCAATGAGAGATTTTTCAATTCTATTGGATAAAAAGTTCAAAATTACGGAATATATAGTTCTTCTCTCCTTGATTCGAGCTTTGAGCGATTTCAAAAGTTGTTCGCTTAAAACAGATTTGCTTTGTGCAATTTCCTTAATCATAAAAATTAATGCGGCATCGGCTTTACACAAATTCATATCGCTCCGACAGAGAGCTTCAACAGTAATTTTTACTGGTTTCAAAATTCGAACCATTTCTCTAATATTTAAATCAAAATCGTTGGTCGCCAACATGGTTTCACTGCGAGAGTCTGTCATTGAATTGAGCAATGAAGCAAAACGTGGGCAAAGTGAGATCCAACAACTTCGTGCACGGATTGAATCAGATATATGCAATGTTCCAGTTAAATTCGCCGTGCAATCGCCGCCACCCTTCACGTCCACTCAAAGGTCGCTGTCAACTATGTCGACACTGCCACTGTTAAATCAAACGCCACCATCAACTCAATCGCAGCAGTCGCAGCCACAGTCAGTTCAATCGCAGCAGTCGCTGCCACCATCAGTTAAATCGCGGCAGTCGCTGCCACCGTCAACTCAGTGGCAGCAGTCGCAGCCACCGCCAGTTTGATGGCAGCAGTCGCTGCCACAGTCAACTCAATCGCGGCAGTCGCTGCCACCGTCAGCTCAGTGGCAGCAGTCGCATCCACAGTAAGTTCAATCGCAGCAGTCGCTACCACCGCCAGCTCAGTTGCACCAGTCGCTGCTACAGGCAGTTCAATCGCAGCAGTCGCTACCACCGTCAAATCAAACGCCAATTTCAAACATTGCTGACTACCCCTATGCCGTACAATGGGGTTTATGGGAAATTCTGCGGCTAAATGGTATCCATTGCCGGAATTTGATGGGAATCCCGAAGATTGGCCATTATTATACCCCCACACTCACTGTGGCAGGGTATACTAACTTTGTCACAACGTTTGTAACGCCCATAAGGAGGCGTGTCCGGTATGGAAAAGTATATATATTCTTGATCAGTATCACCTCCTGAGTCGATTTAGCGATGTCCGTCTGTCTGTCCGTCCGTCCGTCCGTCTGTCCGTCTGTCCGTCTGTCCGTCTGTCCGTCCGCACGATAGCGGTCGCAGTTTTAGAGATATCGACTTGAAACTTTTTTTACATGTTTTTCTCGTGAATACTGAGATCAAGTTCGAGAATCAGCCAAATCGGACAAAAACTGGGCGTGGCTCCCATACACCGAAAAAAAAGGTAAAAATTTTTCATTGTTGTATTCGATTGGAAATGTTTAGAAACGTATTTTTGACATGGTCCGAGGTTCCGCAGCCACATATATAAGGGTCTAAATGGGGTCTTGAGACCAATTTTTTTTTTTTGGTGGATTTAATTGGAAATTTTTAGAAATGGATTTTGGACATGGTCCGAGGTTCCGAAGCCACATATATAAGGGTCTAAATGGGGTCTTGAGACCAATTTTTTTTTTGTTGGATTTAATTGGAAATTTTTAGAAATGGATTTTGGACATGGTCAGGGCTCCAAAACCACCTATAATTGGCTCAAAATAGGGTCTTGAGACCACATTTTTTTATGATCGAGGTACTTCTTCCTACTGTGTGGGGGTATTTCAACTTCGGTATAGCCGAAGATAGTCCACTCTCTAGTTTTTAGCCAATTACAGTCTAGCTTGGCTGTGTAAAATGATGTCGCTGGTTTAGCACAGCTGCTCGCCGTATGGGTGGGGTTTTTGCAGACAATCAGACCCTAAAAAATCCGTATAAGGTGAACTTTATAAAAAAAACATAGGAAAGAAAATTACCCTAAACGATGAATAAAATTTTCGTGTTCAATTCTCAAGGTGCCCACATTCACTCTTCCATTTACACACACATTCAGCTTCTAACAACATATCCATTCGATACGGTACATGCACCTATACAACTACCAAAACCCTCTTTCAAATCTTCTCATCATATTTCATACTGGCAAATTAGTCTTTGAACACCCCTCTCACTATCTACCTAAAAATCGGTATAATGTCACTGTAGGTAGAGCCTTCCCACCCCATCTATGATCCAGCGGATTCATAGCCATGAATAGCGCCTGAGCTCATCAGCATTATTCCCAATTACTGCTATGTCCGTCTGTCATTACCCTAAGTCAGTCAGTTTGTTTTCGTGTCCATCTAAAACGTCCGTCCGGCCTTCATGTCCGTCCGCTTGCACTATGGGTAGGTACTAAGGCATTCAATCCCGAAGTGTTTTTGAAAATCCCGGGCTTTCGGGATTTGAAATTATAATCCCGGGATCCCGGGATTTTTTCGGGATTTTCGGGATTTTGCATTAAATAGAAAAATGAATATAAAATTAAAGAAAAAACTGTTGCAACGATATTTAAAGATTAATTTCATTTTTATTTAACAATAAATAAATAATATTCAATCAATATTACATTAAACAAAACCAAAAAAATAAATAAAGTAAAAAATAAGTCATTCTTTTTAATTTCAGTCTATGAGTTGAATGATCACATATGTTTTGGTAAAAAAGGAATACAATTATATTTTAAAAACGAAAATCATTCGTTTTTGAAAAAATATTTTAAAGTAATTAAAGCGTCCAAAGAATCGTCTGAAACAGAAGAACGTAGTTTGTTGCAGAAATACCCTGATGCCGAAAAGCATCTTTCGGACTCAATGCTCGTCGGGGAAACTGATTGAAGGTAATCGTAAGCAAGTTGCAACTGTGGCCCACGATTTCCGCCCGAAACGAACAAATCAATTTCCCGCGAAATAGTTTCCGTTGAGTTTTCATTAAAATTGGGGTTCTTCTTAATTGGACTGTGACAATTTTCCAAAGCTTTTTTTAGTCGGGTTTCTAAATCTTCGTGTTCTTCTTCTTCCGAGTCACCCAAAAATAAAATCTCATCTTCAACGCTGTCAGAATCAACGGAGTTTGAAGAACATTTTTTTTAAATGTTTTGAATTTCAATTTTGATTAAAGAAAAACTAACCGAATTATTTTCGTCTAGCTCAGATTTTTCAATTCTATTGGATAAAAAGTTCAAAATTACGGAATATATAGTTCTTCTCTCCTTGATTCGAGCTTTGAGCGATTTCAAAAGTTGTTCGCTTAAAACAGATTTGCTTTGTGCAATTTCCTTAATCATAAAAATTAATGCGGCATCGGCTTTACACAAATTCATATCGCTCCGACAGAGAGCTTCAACAGTAATTTTTACTGGTTTCAAAATTCGAACCATTTCTCTAATAACAGAGCACTCTGAATCGGTAATTGGTATAATTTTTAAATCTATTAGGGTCTTTTTGATTGATCTCTCCAACAATGTGAAGAGTTCTATCATATTAAACATACTACTCCACCGCGTTTTACAATCGATTATGAGTTTCAGCTCCTCACGGCAAGGTCTTTTATATATTTCTGTAGTAAGTCGTTTTTTGTCGGCGACTTCCGAAATGTGCGAACTAGTTTTCTTACACGTTCGATAATTTTTTGGACGTCATGATTCCCAGTAAGTTCCGCAAAATGTTCTCGTTCGCATATTTAAAGTCCATCGTCAACTGTATCATCTTCATCGTCATCAAAGTCCGAACCAATTTCGAGCTCTTTATCTGTCACAGGTGGTTTTTTGTATAAAACATCAATTATCGCTAGTTGAAGACCATGGCCAAAGCAAAGTTGCTGTTTGGGTGTAATCATTTTGCCGACTTTAACCATGGTACTTGCGCCATCAGTAGAAATAGCAACAATATCCTCTAATAGAGATAGATGGAATTTTCTTAACCTTTCTTCTAAGAGTTCGACGCAATAGTTTGCGGTAACTGAATTTCGAAGTCTTATAAGGCCAATGTTAAAATATTTGCATTTACCACGGACTGTCACGTTCATATATCTCTTGTTAGCAGTAGAGGTCCACTCATCGAAAATGAGGCTAAACTTTTCGCCACAACTTTTAAGAGATCCCACCTCTTGCACAATGTAGTTGAGTGCTTTTTCAAAAAATTTCATCATATTTTGCTTTATGGTGTCTTGGGACTTCGGTACATCAAATCCTCGCGCCTTTAAAGACTTTCGTAGTTCAAAAGAGGTGACAAACTTTGAAAAAGGTCCAGCGCCGTAAGCCTTGCCACGACCGCCATAAATGTCTCTTCATACTTTGGACTTAAATATGTTGTAATTTTTTGAATTTTTGCAGGTGGTGGCGCATTTTTGTCGCATTTCTGCAATTTTATATTGTGAGTCTAAAGAAAACATTATTTAAACAATAACAGTGCTACATATTTGATTTTCTTAAATACTTACTCTGAGATGAGTAAGTAGACCTTTTGTTGAACCGCCATTTGTCTTTAATTGTTTATTACAAATTTTGCATTTGGCAGTCGGCCGCGGTCAAAAAATGGCTCCAAACTGAAGACTTGCTTTCTCCTTTTGATTTGTGCTTCACAAACTCCATTTTCATAAATCTTAAAACAAATTATAACTCTTCAATATTAAAATTCATAAAGAAATTCATACTTACATTCGCAATCATACTTCGAAGGTTAATAATGTTGTCTTACAACGGGAAATCAATAAAAATCTTTAGAAATTGAAACACAGGGTGTTTCCTCTCATACTAGCGATAACAATACCTGTTTCGTGAAGGTCTCCACAAATTACGCACACGCTGGGAAGTGAGCAGTATGACTATGTGTGGCCATATTCTTGGCAGTTATGACACTGAATCGGTCCACGGCGCTTGTGGGGTTCTTCAATTGTAATTCTGCGGTGCAAGAGATATCGCAGAGAGTATATTGGGTGGGGTTCACTTTTTTTTAAGAGTTTTTGAGTCTAACTCTAGTTCCACACGGAATAGGGGTTGTGGCACTTTATTTCGATTTTGTATATTGAATACTGACTTTACTTCAAAGCTTTCATGGGTTAGAGCATTTTTGATTTCGTCACATTCTACGAAAGATTCAATACCTTTCAGTACGACTGAGAGGCCTTTGGAGCTTTTGAGCTGGTAAGTGTAGTAGCTTTTTTGAGTTTATCAAAGAGATTGATAATTTCCCTAAAGTTTGGCTCACTGTAATCTGTATTTTCGTTTCATTTATTTTTCCCTTTAGGATGGAAATCACGTGGAAGCTATTATCACCAATGTGTTTGGTAATTTCTTTTATGAGCGAATTAGAGTTTCGCTCGCGTAGATATATAGGTGGGGGTTTTTGCGTTTTCGGCTTGGGATCTGCATTTTTTTCTTCAGCAAGAATCGCAAATCGATTTTGCCTAAGCTCAAGAGACGGTTTATTGGGATTTGTCTTTTGAATTTTAGCTGAGTTCTTATTTCCATTAGAGGGGGACGAAAGACCTTTTTGCTTTGTAGGCAATGTGCTGGGTTGATCTGTAGGGCGGGTATTGCCCTTTGCCCTGCGATTAGCGACAATGGTAGATCTACTAATTGTATCATGCGCATCGGACACGGGGGTGATGCGGAGGTGGATTTGAATATATTTACTGGGAGTATCTATATGAGAAATACAAAGCTGGGCATAGTTAATCGAGAATTTAACTTCGTTAACCCGGTAAAAGTTAATCAAAAATTTAACTTCGTTAAATTAAAAAGTTAATTTCGTTAAAAAGTTAACTTCGTTAAAAGTTAAATTCAATAGTTAAATTTTCTATAGAAAATAAAAAACACATAAAATAAACATTTTAATTATATTCAATTGAATGCCTGCACTTACAGACCCTTTTTCCCGGTTTCAGCCTCCTATATGCAAATTTGCTTTAAAATAAATTATACAAATTTTTATCAAAAGCGAAATTTCGTGTATGAAACAATTTATTTATATTCATATAAAGGCATACAAATTTTCAAAGCTGGACATTAACTAGTTAATTAGTTAATAGTTAATTAACGAAGTTACATTTTTGGTTAACTTTTAACGTTTCAGTTCATTTCGAAAACCATTAACTTTTTCATTTAGTTAAGTTAAATTTCTTCGATTAACTAGCATTAGTTTACTTAAAAAAATGTTATTATTAAATGTAAAAAAAAAAGTTTAAATTGAGAATTTATACTATTTTTTAACTGACTGTTCAAAATACTTATGAACACTTTACATTGCAACTATCGTCTTTTCTGTCCCCCGGCAGAATGTTCAAAATACTTATGAACACTTTTACATTTCTAATATTATCTATAATTATCGCTAGTAATACAAAATGTCAAACAGAAGATGTGTCTCACACATCATAACCTATGTTTAGTAACACTGAGTTGAGGCTGTGTGGCCATTTACAATTCTAATGTATTCTATTATTGTCGCTATTAAGAAAAGTACACACACAAGTAATAAATAGTTTATAGCCTGTGCGGGGGTCGCTTATCGTGCCTCTGCTGATAATATTCTAATTCTGTCTAGTTTTAAGTGCATTTTTGTGCGTATATATTTAGGTGTTTTATTAAAATAAAATCAGTACCTTACAAATACTCAAACGACGCAAACATCAGTTCGTACACTGACTAATTTAAAAATTATTTCACAAAACAATTAAATACACTTGCCGATATATTTCAAAGTATTTTATATTCCATTTTTATGTATGAATGGACCATTCTAAACACGATGGCGTTCTCAGCCATCGTCAGGATGTTTACATACATCGCATATTCCATTTCTCAAATTTCTGAAAATGGCGAAAAACTGAGAACGCCCTTGTGTTTAGAATGGCCTGTGATATTTGTTCTTAACCAAACTTCATTCGTTTCATTATTATTATTTAATATTCTAATAAAATTTGTATTTATATAAATATAAATAAATTGTTTCATACACGAAATTTCTGAAAGGCTGAAACCGATCGGAAAAAGGTTCGTGAGTGCTAGAATGTTTTTTATGATTTTTTTTTGTAAAAAAAAATTTTTTTTGTTTTCTATAGAAAATTTAACTATTTAATTCAACTTTTAAAGAAGTTAACATTTCAACGAAATTAACTTTTTAATTTAACGAAGTTACATTTTTGATTAACTATTACCGGGTTAACGAAGTTAAATTCTCGATTAACTATGCCCAGCTTTGCAAATTTTATTAGAATATTAAATAATAAGAATGAAACGAATGAAGTTTGGTTAAGAACAAAATTCACAGACCATTCTAAACACAAAAGCGTTCTCAGTTTTTCGCCATTTTAAACAATTTGAGAAATGGAATATGCGATGTAAACATCCAGACGATGTAAGCCTCACTTGATGGCTGAGAACGCCATTGTGTTTAGAATGGTCCATTAATACATAAAAATATAATATAGAAGTAGTCAACACTTCGAAATATATCTGCCTGTGTATAATTGTAATTGTTTTGTGAAATAATTTTTAAATTAAATGTCAATCAGTTCGAAAATAGTATGAATTCCTAATTTAAAGTTTTTTTTTACATTTAATAATAAAAAATTTTTTGTTTTAAAGTTAACTAATGCTACTTAATCGAAGAAATTTAACTTACCTAAATGAAAAAGTTAATGTATTTCAAAATTAACTAAAACGTTAAAAATTAACCAAAAATTTAACTTCTTTAATTAACTATTAACTAATTAACTAGTTAATGTCCAGCTTTGGAGAAATAGCTGATACGGAGTTACCTGAGATTGTGTGTGCAGATAGAACAGGCAGAAGAGAGTCCACCTGCTGCAGAGTTTGTAGTGTTGGTAGTTGTTGAATGGTGTGCTGTTGCTGATTTGGCAGAAGTTTCTGAATTTGCTGATATTGTTGTATGGTTGATGTTGTTGTAATTAGAGGCCTACCGAAATTCGGTTTTTCGGTTTTTCGGCCAAAAAAAGCGGTTTCGGCAGTGTTTCGGATTCGGCCGAAAAATGAAATATCGTTTTCGGCCGAAACGTCGATATTTCCGCCGAAAATTTCGGTTTGATACGAAAAATGTAACAAATAAATAACAAAGATTACACAGATCGACAAAACTGAATTTTTTGTGTGATAAATATACTTGATAGACAAATTCTTATGTATTTTGCCATGCTGAATATAAAAATAATAATGAAATTTTTACAGCATGCACTTTTTGTGCAATTTTCATTATTATTTTCGGATTTAACGTGGCAAAATACATAAGGAACAACCAAGTGGATAAAAGCGGTATGTAACACAAATTTAATCATTGGTCATAGTTTCGAGGAATCAGAGGCGACAAAGAAGACATGTCCCCAATTTGTATTAAAACTAGAGAGTGGACTATATTCGGCTATGCCGAAGCTGAAATACCCCCACACAGTAGGAAGAAGTATCTCGAACATAAAATGATGTGGTCTCAAGACCCCATTTTGATCCACCTATAAATAGTTTTGGAGCCCGGACCATGTCCAAAATCCGTTTCTAAAATATTCCAATCAAATCGACGAAAAAAAAAATTGGTCTCAGGACCCTTATATATGTGGTTTCGGAACCTCGGACCATGTCAAAAATACGTTTCTAAATATTTCCAATCGAATGCAGCAATAAAAAAGACTTGAAAAATGTTGACCTTTTTTTTCGGTGTGTGGGAGCCACGCCTAGTTTTTGTATGATTTGGCTTATTCTCAAACTTGATCTCAGTATTCACGAGAAAAACATGTACCCAAAGTTTCAAGTCGATATCTACAAAACTGCGACCGCTATCGTGCGGAAGGACAGACGGACGGATAGACGGACGGACGGACAGACAGACGGACATGGCTAAATCGTTCCTAGCGCAGGCTGAGCTGTGAATGGGCGATCGTGAAATGCGTTCGTCGTGACTCGCCATTTCTCGCTCAAAACACCTAAAAAAAAACCGTAAACAAGTGTGGGAGCCGGCGGACGGAAAATTTTGTGATAGATTTTTATGTTCATGATGAACCCTCTATATGTTTTATGCTTAGTGATGAAACTCACATAATATTTTGAGTAGTAGATTTCTTACAATAGTAGTAGAAAATATCTTGAGGGAAGTAGAAAAATCTACTACCCTACTAGAGGAGTAGAAATTTAAAAATCATCGCGAGAGTAGTAGATCTACTCCGATATGAGTAGAGTGAGAACGCTGTGAGGGGGTTAATTGATGAATGGTTGAAGGCGGTATATACAATATATACAATATACAAATTCTTTCAAGAAAATAAGTTTCAAAGTTTTTCATTTTTCTTTTTATATCCCCACACACACTGGGTAGGGTATACTAACTTTAACACAACGTTTGTAACGCCCATTAGGAGGCGCGTCCGGTATGAACAAGTATATATATTCTTGATCAACATCACCTCTTGAGTCGATTTAGCCATGTCCGTCTGACCGTCTGTCCGTATTTCCGCACGATAGCGGTCGCAGTTTTGGACATATCGACTGGATACTTTGGGAACATAAAAGTAAGAGCAAGTTCGAGAATCAGCTAAGTCGGTCAAAAACTAGGGTGGGCTCCCATATAAGACAAAAAAGTAGACCACTTTCTAGTTTCAAATTGGTAGCCCACTCTCTAGTTTCAATACAAATTGGGACGTCAATACTTTAATTTGTGTTACATACCGCTTTGATCCACTTGGTTGTTCATAGGGCTGTTACTTTCCTCCGAAGCCTTCGAAGTTTTTCCGAAGACTTCGAATACTTCGAAGCTTCGAAGTTTACACGAAGTTCTTCGTAGATAATGTGCTTCGAATATATCGAAGCTTCGAAGGTATCGAAGCTTCGAAGTCTTTTTTTCCTTGGAATAATATAAATGTACGACTAGTCTTTTTTGGGCGAATCAGGCCAAGATTAATCATGCCAGGTGGGATTACAGCTGCCACCAGGTGCGTTATTGGAACTTTTTTGGATGAATCATGCCTGGTGGGATTGCAGCTGCCACCAAGTGCGTCCTTTGACAATTTTTGGGTGAATCATGCCGGGTGAGATTACAGCTGCCCACCTGGCATGATTCACTCAAAAAAATTCCAAAGACGCACCTGGTGGCTGCTGTAATCCCACCTGGCATGATTCATCTTGGCCTGATTCGCCCAAAAAAGACTAGTCGTACATTTATATTATTCCAAAGAAAAAAATCGAAGACTTCGAAGCTTCGATATGTTCGAAGCTCGTTATAACTTCGAAGCTCCGAAGTCTTCGAAAGCTTCGAAGTGTTGAAAATCACCAGCCCTAGTTGTTCATTATGTATTTGTCTATCAATCTATTTAACACACAAAAAGTTCAGTTTTTATGTAGCTTTGAAAACAATTTCTATCAGCCCCACACTCACTCACAAAATTTTTTTTACATTTTCATTCAATTGTATTTACAAAATTCAAAAACTGAATTGTGGAAAAATATTTTGCTCTACACAAAACGAGAAATATGTTATTTGTGTCGATTCGACTCGTTTTCAAAGATTACTTCTCGACTCGACACCAAAGTTTTTTCTCTAATGTTTGAATCCGAGTCGTAATCTGTACCTTTTTAATTTGTTTATTTTAAAAAAATTATCTCTACTTATCAAATATGCAATAAAAACAAAAATACAATTTTAAAATTAATTAACTCACGTTTCACTTTTTTATTTGAAGTCGATTTGAGAATTAACGTTTGAAACTGACTCGAGAACGAACCCTTTTCTCGAATGTAAAACTAACATTTGAAACCGACTCGAGAACTAACCCTTTTCTCGAATCGAGAACTAACACTTTTCTCGACTCGAGAACTAACTCCCCTTTTTATTGAGGAAGCTATGATTCTCGAGTCAGTATCGACTCGGTTTCAAGCGTTCGACATTAGAGAAAAACATTTGATTACGAGTCGTTCTCAAGTCGATACCAAACCTAAACGCTTTGCTGGGTACATATCGCTCATTCCCTGCAATAAAGACACAACCCAAAAAAATCATATTAGGGGTATTCACGATAAGGTGTACTTTTTTGTGTAGAATTGTACTTTTCTGAATCACATCGTGAACACACTTCAGTAACAGTTGAGTAGTTTCAGACAGCCCTGTCAAAATCATATGTTTTTTGTATTTATAAAAATGAGAAATATTTCATCGTTTAGCAAATGCCCAATCCAACGATTTGGACAACACTATGTAGGTTTCGTTAACAGAGGCGTCATCAAGGCGATGTTGACATCGATGGATATTGGCATCGTCCGGATGGCGTCATATCCGGTATGTTGGAATTGCTGAAGATCGCGGGGCTATCTATTCATATGCAATAGAATAGTTATGCTTTAGACGTAGGGGTCGGGTGGGTCTGGCCAAATTTCTAGCTAGAATATTTGGATGCAATTTAAGCTTATCTGCATATTTTGTTGTACGTTTGGGGATCTCATCGGAATTTGTCGGTATTTGTAAATCTCGATGGATTTGTGCATTTCTTATAAACCATTGAGCTGCAACGATTTGAAGCAGAACTTTCGGCTGCATTCTTTGTAGTTTCTCAACATTTGATGGGGAAGCTGTCCATATGGGTTTAATCACACTTTTTATAAAAGGATTTTATATGTGGTGTTGAGTTTTGATTGCTTCGAGAGGAGCCAATTTAGTTCGAGTTTTTTCAATTTGATTTGTGTAAGTTTGGCTTTGATGTGTTTTTTCCAAGTGAGTCCACGATCGCGATGCATACGACATTGTGGTATTACATTACCATTTATTTTTAGGGTGGCGGAAGTATATTTCCTTATGGTGAAGGTTAGAAAATGTGCATGCTTGCAGGTAATAGTTTCTCTATGCCATACCTTATCAAAGGCTTGGGTGATGTCGAGGAATACTGCTGAGAGCAGTATTGCTTTTTTTCGAATGTGTTTTTGATCATGTCAACAATGCGATGAACCTGTTCAATTGGTGATTGGGTATTTCACCTTTAGCGAGTAAATGATGTTACCATTTTTATCAGAATTTTTTGAAAAAATTTTGATAGGGTAGAGAGTAAGCTTATTGGGTGATATGAACTCACGTTTGTAGGGTCTTTTACATGTTATTAAAGGTATGTTTTTAAGATCCCTACAATCTAGAAACCCAAACACGCAAACACGTGCTCAAATCCATTGCGGGCTCAACCTGGGGCAAAGACCACGAGACGCTGCTCGTCACGTTGCATCCGCAAGTATTTCTCTACACACCGAGAAGAACCTTTCCTTGATGGAGGCACAATAACCATTCCTTGATGGAGGCACAATAACGCGTGCTACATACCCGCCAGCGATATACAGTGAATAACAGGCAGCTGTCTCACAGGCACTCTCGTCTCGCCGCAACAACATAGTCCTGGGTGGACGTCCACCGCCGCACACTGGGTTGAGATACCCGGAGTTTAATTAAAAAAACGAGTTTAAGGTACATCATAATGTTTGGTATCGGGTAAAAGTAGATAAAATTCTGCATCATTAGCTGAAAACGATACCCAAAAAGAGTTAACGTTCTCCCGAAACGCATTGTCTCCTGCAACGCAGTCGGAATTAGAGACCCACCGAAATTCGGTTTCGGCCAAAAAAAGCTGTTTCAGCCGTGTTTCGGATACGGCCGAAAAATAAAATATAAAATTTCGATATTTCCGCCGAAAATATTGGTTTGATACGAAAAATGAACAAATAAATAACAAAGATTGCACTGATCGACAAAACTGAACATTTTGTGTGTTAAATATACTTGATAGACAAATTCTTATGTATTTTACAGTACGCACCAAAAATTCAATTTTTGTGCAATTTTCATTATTATTTTTGGATTTGGCGTGGCAAAATACATAAGGAATAACCAAGAGGATAAAAGCGGTATGTGTACAATGTGTGTACAATGTACGATGACCTAATTTTGGTAACTGAATTTTATTTAATAAAAACATTTCTTAAATACTAGAATAATGATTATTAAGCTAATTTGAAGTCAACGCCAATACTGCCTGACTTCGCAACGGTTATGCAAACAGAAATTGACACTTGATCCTGCTATGCTTCAGCATAGCGTGAGAATCAAAATTGCATATTCTGTTTGCATTGCAAGTTATGCAGACTATGGTATTTTGACTGCAAAGCTGAACGAACGTCGTTCAGCCAAGGTGTTCACTGCTCGTCTTTCGTTGATATCAGCAAATATGCAACCAAAGCCAAGTTGTCAATTCTGTTGATTCATCAAAATTTTGCCACGCGCGGCAAGTATTGGTGTTATTGGAATTATTGGTGTCGCATCCGAATCACCATCTGATGTTGAATGCTGTATCGTCACTACTTTTGACTTCGCGTAATTCTGTGATATTAGATCGCCTCTGCCTATGAAACACTAGAGTTCTCCTAAGTAGCTTGGCGAGACACAGAATAACTACAATAAGTGTGATAATAGCGCCGGTCGTCCAATGTTGGTGGGCCCAAATTGCCTTCCAATTCGCGTCGTGAAGCTGTTGAATAGAGTCTGAGGTCTCTTGCTCGTTATCCCTCAGGACCTCCGCCAAATCACTTTCTAAAGGAATCACAGTTTCGTTTAATATTTGAATCGGAACCGGGCTGATGGTTGCGTTGATAATCGCCATCGATTTGGTGAAGTGCGTCACAATCGTTACTGTTTCAAATAGCTTGGCTTCCAGCCGCACATATTTGGATTGAATGCAGCAGTCGGGAGTGATGTGAATGATTCCAGTTTTGTTGAGGAAAATTTCTTCGCGCTCAGTACCGCATGTTACAATGACTACGCTCCCACGCACAACTGCGTCTACGTCCCGGAGCGACCCGGGACATCTCCCGGCCAAAGGTTGTGCAACCCAACGACGGGAAAGTCGTCGCAAAAGGTATTCACACATGTATATATCTTTTTTCCTTATTGTTTTCATATGTTTTTTCTACAGCGGAGCAAGGCTCGCCAGCAGGCCTGCTCCGGTTATTACTTATACGTGCCGGCGTCGAGCAGAACCCCGGGCCGCGGGTGTGGCTGTGCACAGTGTGTCGCCTGCCCATTCGAGCCAATACGGCCTCAGTGCGGTGCAATAACTGCAACGAATGGTGCCATCAGCGGGTGTGCTCGGGGCTGATGTCGACGCGGCAATGGACGCCGGACTATACCGCACCTTGTTGCCTTCAGCAACAGTATCAAGCGACAATAACGCAGATGCCGGTGCAGGTTCGGCCTCCACGGTCGCGTCGTCAGCAGCAGCCACCGCAGTCGAACACTGTGCCACGGCAGCACCCTCCTCATGCGACCTCAGTCAGCCCTGTTGCAGTGCCCTCGAACATCAACATCCTGCAGTTCAACTGTAATGGCATCTGGGGCAAGTTTCCTGAGATTGTTGCTTTCATGCGTGATAACCCGATAATGATTGCAGCAATCTAGGAAACAAAGATCTCCCAGGTGTCACGACTGAACGCCATGGGCGATTACAACATCGTCCGGCAGGATAGGGCACGTAACAGGGGGGGTGGAGTAGCATTTATACTGCACAACAGCGTTCGCTATCGCCAACTCCAACTCCCCGTATCCCCAAATGACAGCTTTATCGAGCAGCAAGGTATCGCTGTCAGATCCGGGGTAGACGAGGTGGAAATAGTGAACGTTTATATTCCACCCAATACTGCCTGCGTGGCTGGCTATTTGCCATTGATCGAGCACCTGTTAGTGGGCGACTCCAGGGTTATTCTGCGACGCACACACAAGGGTGACAGGTGGCTGCTCCAGCTCCCCCGATATTAGCATCGTGGGGCGTCACTCTTGATGTGCACAACGTGGACCACAGGCATCCGGCTTAGTTCTGATCATCTCCCTATTACCATAACAGTTGGCATGCCAAATGATTTCATTGAAGCAGAGAAAAGAACGTTCCTCAATTATGCGAAAGCTAATTGGGAAGGCTTCAAGGAACTCACGAACCAGGCGTTTGATGGTCTCCAGCAAGTGAGAAGCGTATACGAGGGCGAGCGGCTTATGCGAAACATTATCGTAAAGGCCGCCTCACGGTCGATCCCGGCAGGTAGAATCCCTGTGATTCGCCCAAATTTCCCCGCTGAGGCCGCAAGGCTTGCGGATGAACGCGATGCTATCCGCACATTAGACCCATCGGATCCGCGTATACGCGATCTGAACGTTGAAATCAGACGCCTGGTGAATGAGCATCGGAGGACTAAGTGGACCGAGCATCTGGATGGCTGTGCCAATGGGTCAGCGAGGTTGTGGTCGACAATAAAGTCTTTATCGAACCCAACAAGACGCAAAGACCTCACAGCCATAAATTTCGACTCGATCCCTTACGACGATGCGAAGGAGTGCGCGCGTATGTTCTGCAGACAGTTTGTTTAACACCTGGAAAGCCCAGACAAGTCCAAGCGAGCGACCATTCGAAAAGTACACGGCCTAAGGATATAAGATGAAAGCAACAGACCTGCTTTCACGGGGCTGGACGTGGCAACAGCCATCAAAAACGCCAAAGCCTCTAAAGCCTTAGGTCCGGATGGTATATCGATGTTAATGCTAAAACACTTGGACGAGCCGGGTCTCAACTACCTGGCTGCACTGTTCAACGCGTCCATTTCTTCATCCATCGTACCCGATGTCTGGAAAGTTGGTAGGGTCATCCCATTGCTTAAGCCGGGTAAATGCTCAGACCAATCATACCGGCCGATCTCACTGTTGTCCCCGGTAGCGAAGACGATTGAAGCGCTTTTGCCGCCGGTGCTCAGTGAGCATCTGGTGCTGGCTGAGCATCAGCACGGGTTCCGTAAGGACCGCAGCACGACCACCGCTCTGCTCAATGTGCAAACCCAAATAGGCAATGGGATGAACCAATGCAAACCGTGTGACAGGACAATAATGGTTGCTCTGGACCTATCCAAGGCCTTCGATACGGTGTGTCATGGTACACTCCTGAAGGACTTGTATGGGTCCACGCTCCCGAACTCCGTGAAACGCTGGTTGGCTTGCTACATGTGCGGCAGACAAGCATTTGTGGAATTCCGCAATGTGAAGTCGAAACACAGGCGAGTCAAACAGGGTGTTCCGCAGGGGGGTGTCCTGTCACCATTACTGTTTAACTATTACGTGGCGCAGATACCGTTGCCACCAGGTGATATTACCCTCGTAACCTATGCAGACGACTGCACGGTCCTGGTTACGGGGAAAAATTTGGCCTCGCTTACGAGTAAGGTCAACGATTACCTGGTGGAAGTCTCGCGATTTTTCGGGGGTAGAAACCTCCAGCTATCGGCGGAGAAATCAACGGCCACTCTCTTTACCCCATGGACGAAAGAGGTGAACCACGCGTTCGAAGTGGTTGTCGACGGTCGAGTGATCCCCACTGTGAAAAATCCTTTGGCTAGTTAGCAGCCAAATGTTGTCCTAAATGGAAGACCACCGCCCATTGCAGATGGGGAAAGGGTGCTACCCCGCGAGACCAGGTGCACTCTTGCACAGTTGAGGTCCGGATGGAGCAGGTATCTGAACAGCTATATGTCCCGGCTAAACCCGGACATAGCGAACATATGTCCCGATTGTGGACATTCGCCTCACGTAGTTGAGCACCTGTTCAGATTCCCGTCCCATCCCACGGACTTAACTGTGCTTGAGCTATGGACCGCACCTGGTGACGTGGCGATGCTCCTCAACCTCAAAATGACAGACACGACGGACGACGAAAACATGTAAAATTGTTAGGGAATCAGATAGGTATATGTGTGATGTCCTCTTGTAACGACTCTCTTTACAGTTGCTACCACAACAACATGACTGTTGTTTGGATCGCAGTCACGAAGATCCAAGCATTATGAGTCCACAGCTCTTTCCAGATGGTACCTTTTGATGTAATTATTCTTCTATTACATTTTTTGAATGACATCCTTTTATATAGTTGCTGGATGATACAGTTTTCGCTCGTCTCAATGTCTAGGAATATAGATGGTTGGAGAATAAAGGTGCTTTCGTTCCATTTTAATGCCATCATTATGTTGTCCACTGATGATTCAAAATATCTTTCCAGGTTGTAATTTACTCCAAAAAGAGATGTTGTCATCTGAACTTCTTGAAACCTATGGTTTCCGATTTTTTCCGGTATTGTGTTCAGCTTGATCAGTTTATAGATATCCTTGTCGGTGATCAGAAAGTAGCCAGAAATTATTATTTCGTTTGACGTAATTGAAACTTCCAATTTGTCGGTTGGTTCAGGCAGCACTTCCAGTCCAGCATCTAAATTTGCCGTGAAATTCGTAGTCAACTCGTGTACAATCTGATGTGACAAGAACTCGTACAGGTGACTCCGTTTCAGATAGGCGTTCAGTAGCTTATTGTATTTCAACTCTATTTCCTTCATATAGCTAGTTGCAACTAAGTACGCGTTGAGGATATGGATATTTAGTTTGTTGGCATCACTGAATCGGTAATTTTCCATGTTGTTGATTGCCTGAATTCCTTCGTTCAGTTTTTTTTTTTTGCAAATTTGTTAATTTTATCTGTAATCCGCTTATCAGTTTCCTTCACATATACAATCGTTGACAGCATGATCTTGGAGTTGGTTTTTGCATTTTTAATAAGTTCTTTTTGATTTCGATCCAATGAGTCGATATCATGATATACTTCATCATTTACTCCAAATAATGATGTCATCAAAGTCCTAAGGAGTCCTCTCTTTTGCCGCCTTGGAATTGTGGTTAAACGATTGAATATCGAGAATATGTTACTCCATTCCTCATGCAAATGGTGCACCAGTTCATCACATTGGCTGTCTTGGGTTAGAGATTTTGCCCTTTCGCCCAACCTTGCTACTTCATTCTTGGTACGATTCAGGTTGGACTGATCTTGCTCAATATCAGTAATTGGAAATACAGTCTTTGTACGTAGTATTCCCCTTTGAACCTTGGCGACTCCTACGTTTTCAATAAATATGTATATGTGCCACTTCCCGATTTGAACGTGGACATGAGTAACATCATCGTTAGAACTGTTGACATACTGTTTGTGGTATTTTTCAGAATCCTTCGGGGCTTGATTGTTGTGTCTGGATCGGTTGGTGGAGTATGACTTGTTGATGGAAGTTCCTATTCCGGATTGCCAATGTTATTATCGTCCGTCGGTAACAAACATATTTTTTGTATTGACCGTTTGACTAGTCCTTTTAATGTTTTGACAGTAGCGACTCGAGTGAGGCCGTCAGTTCCCTTGTGAACCTCCACTACTCTGCCTAAAGGCCACTTTGAAGGAGATAAAGCTTCATATTTCAGAAGAACTAGTTGGCCTAATTCCACATTAACCATTTGTTTTGTCCATTTATATCTTTGTTGGCGGATGTGCTTGATGTTATCTTGATATCATCGATTGCAAATGTCTTGCTTGATTTTTTGCACTAACTTCCATCTTTTGAGACTGCTGTCTGCAAGGTTCAGTACGATGTCATGTGTCGGTGCGATCAATGGCGAGCCTACCAAAAAATGTCCGGGAGTGAGAGCGTTGAGATCTTCTATGTTATCTGATAAAGCACACAATGGACGTGAGTTTAGACATCCTTCTATTTGTACAAGGATGGTATTCATTTCTTCATAGGTTAACTTTTGTTCTCCTAAGCAGCGATGTAGATGGTATTTAATTGATTGAGGTCCAAGGTCAGCTCTATATGAATAGCTTTGGTTGCTAGACACACAAATATTGCAATGTAAGCCTTGTGTGACTTTATGCCGCGTATTTGTGAGCATCTGATGTGTATTGGTCCTGCGTAGTCAATACCACAGTGTGTAAATGGTCTTGAAAAGTTTACTCTTGGCGGTGGGAATTGACCCATCAATTGAGTGTGTCCCTTGGCTTTAAAGCGAAAACATTTAATGCATTTGTTCACGCATGCTTTCACACTATTTGTTCCTCGTATAATCCAATATTTGTTTCGAACATGTTTAAGAGTCAACTTTAGTCCGCCTTGCAATGTATCAATATGCGCCTGGTTGATGATAAGTTTTGCCAGTGGACATGAATTAGATAAAATCATTGGATGTATTTGGTCAGTAGACAATGCTGTACGTTCCAATCTGCCCTTACTCTAAGCACGCCGTCATCGTCAATGAAGGGGTCCAGAGAAAATAGCCGACAATTTCTTTTTACACTCTTGTTTTTTGTCAAATCTGTAATTTCTTCCTTAAAAACATTTTGTGCTCGCTTTATGAGTGCCTTTTCTGCTAAATCAATTTCTTCAGCAGTTATGCACGCACTTTTTCGTTTGGATTTACAGGTTCTAATATTCGTTCCAAACCTCATACAATATGCTGTTAAGCCTTTTTAGTGATAAAAATCGTGTTAAGAACTCGTCCACTTCATCACCTGGGACCGCAACTGTGCACGTAATTGATTTTCGAGCCTCCGGAACGTTGATCAGGCTGACAGCGTCAAACTCATTAGGCCATGTGCTTTCCTCATTTGCCAACCACTTCGGTCCGTTCCACCACAAGGAATTACTGATGAGATCGTCCCCGAATGATCCCCTTGATGGAATGTCTGCTGGATTTTGCTTCCCCGGTACAAATCGTATTTGTCCTTTGTAATTTTCTTGGACATACGACACGCAATTAGCAACAATGTGGTCCATTTAACTGGGTGTTGTTTCAGCCAGCTTAATAAATTTTTGAATTCGACCACATCACAATTGTGTCATACACAATTTCGTTGTGTTTTTTTGATTAATTTTCTCAAGATTGCGACTGCACACAACTCTAATCGAGCCAGTGATACTTGTTTCACCGGAGCTACCTTTGTTTTTGATGCTATCAATGATATTGTAACGTTTTCTCCAACGGTCACTCTTGCATAGACGACGGCCGCATACGCCGCTTCTGATGCATCTGCGAATCCATTCCTTGCTGCATGTAGTGTTGATGGAACTTCGCTGTCCCAGTCAATTCCTAAGAGCCACAGTTTCTGGATCATCATTTTGGCCTTGATGGTCACAGGGGACAACCCTCCAAAGGGGTCGAACAATTTTCCCGCATCACTAAGAATCGCTCTCTTTGTACTTTTTTGGTTGAATGAGTTTGCATTTATTTTGAATTCAAATTGATCTGTGCTAGGACTCCATTTAATGCCTAAAATTATTATTATTATTATTATTATTTAAAAGTTTATTCATATAATCCCTATATATATTATAAAACTGAGTGTGTGCCTGTCTGTCTGTTTGTCCGAGCATCACGGCTAAACGGCTGTACCGATTCTCTTGAAACTTTCAGGATAAATTCTATAGGTATCGACATGTAACATAGGCTATATGCGGTTGGGATTGGACAAAGGGGCGTGGCACCTCCCATACAACACAAAATATGTCTACAAAGTAATTTAGTAACTATTGAATTGAATTTGAATTGAATATTGAATAATAAATACGGAATTTAGCACGAAGTTGCATAATAACTTTTCCAAGCTTCATGCCAAATATGAGCATAATTGGACAAGGGGCGTGGCACCGCCCACACAACACGTAACTTAAATAACAGCTAATTAAGCAACTATTGGATATATTTTAATGAAATTTGGAATGGAGCTGTATATTATGTTTTCCCAGCTATGTGTCGAATATGGGAATAATTGGACAAAGGGGCGTGGCACCTCCCACACAACACATAACTTAAATACCAGCTAATTAAGCAACGATTGAATATATTCTAATGAAATTTAGCATTTAGTTGTACAGTATGTTTTCCCAGCTATGTGTCGAATATGGGAATAATTGGACAAAGGGGCGTGGCACCTCCCACACAACACATAACTTAAATACCAGCTAATTAAGCAACTAATTGATATATTTTAGTGAAATTCGGAATGGAGTTGTACTGCTATGTGTCGAAAATGGGAATAATTGGACAAGGGGCGTGGCACCGCCCATACAATTTTCTACCCCATATCACGGTTAAACGGCTTTACTGATTTTATTGAAATTTTAAGGTAAAATTGTGTTAGTAATGGAATTTGCAATAGGACATAAGAGGTTGGATTTGGACAACGGGGCGTGGCACCTCCCATACAACAAAAAATATTATGAAAATGTAACATCGATCGAATATCGAATATTAAGTGGTCCATGCCACCAACTACGCCCTTGCACATTTTTTGGGTCAATCATACCGGGTGGGATTACAACTGCCACCAAGTGCGTCCTTGGACTTTTTTTGGCTGAATCATGCCGGGTGGGATTACAGCTGCCACCAAGTACTTCCTTGGTCATTTTTTGGGTGAATCATACCGGGTGGTACTACAACTGTCACCAAGTGCGTCTTTGGACTTTTTTGGCTGAATCATACCGGGTGGGGTTACAGCTGCCACCAAGTGCGTTCTTGGACTTTTCGGGTGGGATTACAACTGGCACCAAGTTTCACGGGGGGAATAAACCATCAACTACAGCGCCATTGAAGTTGTCGCAAATTTCTATATATATTTATTTTAAAAATGTATACAACCCGTGCAACGCCGGGTATGTAACAGCTAGTTAATTATATAAACAAGCTTAAGACTAGGCAACTAATGCCTAAAATTTTTATTGTCTTGTCGTTGTCGAAATCGATGTCTGAATTTAATTCAATGTCCTCCTTGGAGATTGACTGCAAAACTTCTGGTTGATTTGATGTCCATTTTCTTAGTTTAAATCCACCTTTATGAAGTAGTTGTATTAACTCATGTTGTAGTTTTTTACATTCTTCAATGGAGCTTGAACCACCCAAACAGTCATCTACGTAAAATCGTTTGGATTGTGTATCACATGCCAAATGGATAATTCCGTTTTTCGTCTTCTGCTAATTGTACCAACGTTTTGATGGCGAGAAACGGTGCTGACGCTGTTCCATATGTGACTGTGTTTAATGTGTACTCCTTGATAGGCTCCTTAGGGTTCATTCTCCAAAAAATTCGCTGCAAATCCCTGTCACTTGGATGTACTACAATCTGACGGTACATTTTTTCTATGTCAGCAGTAAAGACTACTGGAAACATGCGTCACAGCAATAAGTCCTTTTGAAGTGTGGGACCTATCATCATTATGCTGTTTAATGATTCGCCTGGAGTGGTTTCGCTGACGCGTCGAATACAACGCGAAGTTTTGTTGTTGTGCTGTCTTTTTTAATGACGGCATGATGAGGTAAATAGTATGATTTTCCTGTTGGCATCATGCTAGCTTCTTCCATGTGACCTAGTCTTATGTATTCCTGAATGAACTTGACATATTCCTGGCGCAGCGTAGAATTTTTCGCAAATCGTTGTTCCAGATTTGCTGTTGGTACTTCTTCCAACTCCCAAAACTTCTTTAAGTTGTCATCATCAATGCAGATGCTAACGCATGATGTTATTTCCTGTACCTTAGAAACTTGGTGGTCCGATATGGATGACTTCAATAATGGTCCTGATAAGACCCACCCAAACATGGTGTTCTGAGCCATTGGAGTGTTAATAGGACCCTTGATAAGTCCACATCCAATGATCGATCTCTGGTAGAATAATTGATCCTATCAGGAGCCCTATTTCCCTTGGCTCTGTATACCACGGGTCTGCTAATTGTAAGCCCTTAATGTGCGGCCAGTCCTTTGCACTATTTGACAGCTTAGTCTGTCATCATCTATGGATTCAACTGTAAATTTGCACTTTGCCATTACCTTTGAAGATTGACCATTAACTCCTTGGACATTCGTTTCGTATTTTGTTAATGATATCTTTAGGCTTTTTGCTAGTTGTTCCGTCACAATGCATGATTGTGACCCTTGGTCGAGCAGAGCCCTTACCGGTTTGGTTTTTGATCATCACTGCATGATGTTGCTACTTCTGTCAAGTTCTCCGTCAGATTCGAGTTGGCCCCATCGTTGGTCTTGCCTGATGGTGCTTTTGGCCCTGTTTTACTGACATGAAGTAATGAATTGTGCTTCTTGTTGCACTCTGTGCATCTTCCTTTGCTGGTGCAATCTTTCACCGCATGTCCATGGCTTTCTCCACAGACGACACATTTTACCGTAGCTACTGTTGCCAAGTGACTTATTGTCACGATTGTTCTCCCTACTGTGCTCAAGCCCTCTAAATCTGGCTTCAACGAACTCGAACTGACTGTTGATACAATTTTTTGGTTTCATTGTCCAGTTTTGGTGCCAATAGCTGGATGACTAGTGGATCCCAAGACGAGATATCTACCTTCAGGTTGCATCCATTAGCGTTTTCAGATCGTGTGCATTTTCACTTGACCAGAGCTGCAGGATTTTGGAATCTTTTGTTCAGCAACTGAATGGTGGTTTTATAGTTGTCGGACGTTGATGACAAATGGCTCATTAGCCTCGCAATTTCGCCTCGTACGTTGATTTTCAGATACTGCATTTTTTCAATGTCGCTCAAGTTTCCATTTTGGTGTATAAATCGATCGAACAGCTCCCAAAAGGTTGTCCATTCGTCGTATTTTCCGCTAAATACTGGAATTGCTATTGGTGGCAAAGGAACAGCTGTGCTGGTTGACCGTCCTTGTACTGAAGAAGAGTTCATTTCAATTGCCTCTTGCAGTTGAATGTACGCTTCCTGGTATCCATCCTCCAATTCGGAAATTTCCTCGTTTAGATACGTGACTATATTAGTCCAACAGTCTTTGAGTTGCTCAGCTTTAAACTTTAGTACACTTAATCCCTTACTCAAATCGACGCTTTCTATGATGCGTACTAATTTGTTTTTGAGTAAGGTCAACCGCTTAACACGTTTATCTTCAGCTGAACCATCTGTCCTCATTGACGTTGGCATTGTTGGTGGAACGCTTCCTTTTGTACCTTTGGTTTGTCCCTTGCTTGTTGATGCTGGATTTGTTTCCGTTTCTTCCGTGGCTGACTTATCAACGTCATCTTGGCGCACTTTCAACTCACTCTTCCATGTAGACTTTATCTCCAGATATTTCTTCTTTAGCTGTTCAAAAAATTTGTTGGTGAAGTAAGCATGATCTTCGTGCTGTTCCTTTATATCAGCCAAACTGTTGTTGTTGATTTCAAAGTTGCTCCAGAAAATTTCCAACGCTTTCAGCTGTTTTTGGAAATACTGAGTTGTGCGCCTGTGATCGCCGTCTTTTTTGTAATTGTTCTATAATGTTTGGATGTCGGCCTCCAACTCTAGTTGTTTGTCGATCAGCTGACTAAACTGTTCCATGATGATTTTTTTTTTAAAGATGAATTTTTTGTTTTAACACTGTACCGATATCAAAGCTTTGGGACGCTTAAACCACTGTCTGGCCGTGATTTACGCCTTTTTTATGTGAAACCTTTATTAAAGTTTCCTACCCTTGCTGGAGGAAACTAAAGGAAAACTGCTGTTTTTGTAGACCTTTGATAAGTCTCTGCATCAAATTTTAAATTCGAAGGACCATGTGTACAATAATTTTGGTAACTGAATTTTATTTAATAAAAACATTTCTTAAATACTAGAATAATGATTATTAAGCTAATTTGAAGTCAACGCCAGTACTGCCTGACTTCGCAACGGTTATGCAAATAGAAATTGCAACTTGATCCTGCTATGCTTCAGCATAGCGTGAGAATCAAAATTGCATATTCTGTTTGCATTGCAATTTATGCAGACTATGGTATTTTGACTGCAAAGTTGAACGAACGTCGTTCAGCCAAGGTGTTCACTGCTCGTCTTTCGTTGATATCAGCAAATATGCAACCAAAGCCAAGTTGTCAATTCTGTTGATTCATCAACAGGTATGTAACACAAATTTAAGTATTGATCATAGTTTCGAAAATCAGAAGCGACAAAGAAGACAAGTCCCCAATTTGTATTGAAAAAAGAAAAATAAAAAACTTTGAAACTTATTTTCTTGAAAGAATTTGTATGTTACATACAGCCTTCATCCATTCACCCCTTCACAGCGTTCTCACTCTTCTCATATCGGAGCAAATCTATTACTCTCGCGATGATTTTTAAATTTCTACTCCTCTACTACTATTGTAAGAAATCTTCTCTCAAAATATTATGTGAGTTTCACACAATGCAAAACTTCTACTCTTTCTACAAATCTAATATCATGACAGTAATTTCTACTACTATTGTAGAATCTCTAATACTCTACGCAGAAACCCTAATCTACTCCCCTCTCTTGAAATCTGCTTCCTTGACAGTAATTTCTACTACTCTCGTAGAATTTCTACTACTCTACGTAAAAAAATCAAATCTACTCCCCTTTCTTGAAATCTACTCCCCTAAATTCGAATACCTACTACTCTCGTCGTAGCAAAAAGCGAGAACCCTGCCCCTTCAAATTCATTGCTTCTAAATTCATCTAATTCATGATCTGAACTTAAAATTATTGATTTCAGCCTACTGATACGCTTAATTGTGTACAACTTTGTTACATTTATATTCACAATTTTTTCTTTTATTTTTTCGGTTTCGGACGAAATAAAAAAAATAAAAATTCGGCCATTTCGGTTTCGGCCGAAATTAAAAAAAGCGATTTCGGTCGGTCTCTAGTCGGAATAGTGATTTTTTTCAGTATTTTGAATTCTTTTTTTGCGATATTTTTTAAAGTAAATCAATTTTCTTTAATATCAGCCTTCTACTTCAGGTATTTTTAAATTAATTTCTGGTTTTGGTTCTTAAAAAAGTGTGTGTAAATATTTGTAACGTTTTTTTGTTTGAAAGCTTAAAAATTTGTGTTTTTTGACTATATAATATGGACTAGCGTGGTCCAAAATGTACTTTTTTCGCTGAAGATCCACGATCCCCCTCATATATTTGTTCGTTGAAGAGTTCTCTACCATTTCCACTAAATTCACGATTTTTAAAACTTTACTCCGAATTTAGAAAAATGATTTTCAAAAAATTTAATTTTTCCCATACAGCTTATATGTGGAAATCCGAGTCTCAATGCCCAAATTTTTTTAGAATTTTTTCTCACAAAATGAAACTATTTGAGGGGGATTGTGGATTTTCAGCGAACAACGAATTTTCTTCATACGATTTCGAACCACGCTAATATGGACATATCAAGATTTGTATGGGGAAATTTCAAATTGGTTTTTCCCGTTGACGCGCCCCCCTAAAATGTAGTATTGGGTCTAAAAATTATTGTTCCTAAGTTTCATCCCAATCGAATAACTCTAGACTGCCCCATTTTTTGATTTAAGGAGGTCAAATCGGAGAAAAAGTCCAGTACAACAACAATTGTATGACAGCAGGTAGAAAGTAAGTTATTAATTAAAATTAAGTTATTATTAATTAAAAATGCGAAAAATACATGACAAAAACCATAAATTATCTGTTTTGGGCGAAAAAAAATAAATAAAAATAAGTTTCAGAATGAAAAAAAAAACCAAAAAAAAAAATATTGTTAATTGTCCCACTTTTTTTAAATTTCTCTGATTCTATGTTTTAGAATTTAAATTAATTAATTTTTTTTTAAACTTTTTGTACTGGATTTTTTTCGATTGGACCACCTTAAATAAAAAAAAAAAAAAAAATCTAGAGTTATCCGATTGGAATGCAACTTTAGGACAATCATTTTTAGACCCAATACAACATTTTAGAAAAAACGCCTCAATGCGAAATCGAAAAAAAATTTTCCTTAATGGACATATAGTTGTGATCAGGGGGAGGTCGAGCAAAAATGTTTGTAGTTTCAGAAAAAAATCCCACTCCGAGGCACCAAAAATACAAAAATGCATAAAAAAGAAACAAATATAACACAACCAAAAATATTGTCACAGTTGTTAAATTTCGAGCATTTCACTCTCTTTCGTGCACCCTCCATAACAAAGAACGGTACATTGACCCCTTAATTATCGAAGAAATTATATTTTGTTTGTGATTTTTTATATTAATCAAACGATTCCCCTGTAAAAAAATATTGTATGGTCGCAAAAACTTATACCTATTCGAAGGGACTATTTTTTTTAGTGGGTTAATAATATGCTCATATTGAAATCTTCTTGGGTAGGTTTTATTTGTGGTTTAAACAAAAGTTTTGAAAAGTATTAAAGAAAATCAGAAATAATGACATCCACCTTTCCTGACAACTGGAAGAGCGCCCAAATTATTCCAATCCCAAAAACCAATCACGAATTTACACCAATCGCTATTTTGCCCTATTTCTCGAAAGTGCTCGAATCAGTTCTTTACAAACAAATATCGAAATTTATATTTAACTAGCTTATGAAATAAAAGCAACTGAAATAAAAATAGATTTTGCAAGAAATCCCTCTGCCCATTCACCTCCCAGCACCAAATCCAAAATTTCAGCGAAATCCCTTGAATAGGACTCGAGTTACAGAGCATTAAAAATTTTAGGGCGTGGCAGTGGGCGGATCTTAAATTTCAATAGTCATCCCTCTGCCCATTCACCTCCCAGCACCAAATCCAAAATTTCAGCGAAATCCCATGAATAGGACCCGAGTTTCAGAGCTTTACAAATTTTAGGGCGTGGCAGTGGGCGGATCTTAAATTTCAATAGTCATTCCTCCTCTTTTAAATTATAGGTCGCTTGTATTATTACACAAAATTATTTGCTCGAAAGAACCGTATTATTTATATGAAAGTCTGAGGCTTTCACGCTCCACTCGCAATAATAATCTGATACAACTAAAACATTCATGTCTAATGTCTGATGGTCAATTTTTCGTTAACAGTATACGTATTTGGAATTTGCTTCCTTGCAACGCAATTTAAAAATAAGCTTATGACAAATTTAAGAAATTTAAGTATGTTTTATGTTTTTTATTAGGTTATGTTAATTAATGTAGAAAAGTGTTGCACGTACGTTGTAGAGTCCAAATGTTTTATGTAATAAGTATAAAGTGACTATCTAAGACATATGGCCTCTGCATGTGCAATATTATTAATAAGTTTTTTATATAAATTTAATTGACTTATGTGATTATATTTTAGCTTTTTAGTTTAAGAATTATGTTTTCAATATGTTCCATTTACAATGTTGCTAATGCTGTTCTAATAAGATTTTTTATCTTGTAGCGCTAGGTAAAATTTTAATAAATAAATAAAAATACAGAACATAGTGCTTTCTATATCTTATGTTTCATGTATCCATTTTTTGTACAAATAATTTTTGAAGTTAAAATGTGTAGAGTATAATCGAGTGGACCGAAATTCATAGGGAACATTTTTCAACAAAATGAAGCAGACAAAAAAGCAATGAAGATATTTTCATCTTGTTTTTGATTAGTTCTGATCCAGTAATATCCAGCATAAGGAAATTACCTAAGAAAAAAGTTCAGAGTTTGCCTAAGGATGCACTGGATGTTCAATACCAGTGAAAGAGTTGGATGAAGATGATGGTGAAGTCTTCTATGATGATGAGATCGATGAAACATACGAATAAAATTATTAAAAAACATTTTTACGTAATACGTATCTATAAAATTAAAAATAAAACTTCCACTGAATTATAATAAATTATAATGGTCACGCTCTTGTCCAATTATGAGCATATTTCACGTATAGCTTCGAACATTCTTATATTTAACAACTCTATGTCAAATTTCGTCAAAATAAGTTAAATATTTACCAAGATGCTTAATTTTTAAATATTTGATTGTATGGGAGGTGCCACGCCCTTTTGTCAAACCCCGACCCCATATGTACTATTGTTCCTACTGGTATCTACACAATTTATCCTGCAAGTTTCAAAGGAATCATTGTAGTAGTTGTTGGGTTGCTGGAACAAACAGACAATTAAACCAAATAAAGGATTTGGAGTATAAATAAGGATAAGGAGGCAACTTCCTCGCGCCTCACGATCCACACTGGCACAATTGCGCTGTGGCAACTGCTATATGGCTGTGTAAATAGCAATTTCACGAATAGCTGCCCAGCGTGTGGAACATCACCTCATGACACCAATCACATATTCTACTGCCCGAGGCAACCCCCTGCTGTGGAACCCATAGACCTGTGGTCCAACCCAGTATCGGTGGCAGGTTCCTGTACCTGGAGGAAAACTCAACTCTATTTTACACAACAACCGCCCATACAAGTCACTATTCAAAATTTCAAAATTATGTCACATTCAAATTTTGAAACCAAATTTGGCAAATGGTTTCATGATTTCAATTGGTCAAAGGTGCGTGGCACCACCCATACAAACCAATATTTCAAAGTGCTGTTACTGGCCTCAACAAAATTTTGTCAACAAAATTTGGCACATGGTTTTATGCTTTCAATTCTAAGCTCAATGCCACATAAGGACGGAATTAGGCAACATACCATACAATGCAATATTTCAAAATGCTATACTTGGGCTTTATATTCTCCATCGCTACATAGTTATATGACTTCAATTCGTCGTTACGAAAAAATGCATCTAAAATACAACTGAAACAGTTTTACTTTTCGAAGATGGTATGAGTTACTGAAGCGAGGGTTCAAATCTCAGGCAAACCAATTTAAAAAAAAAATTTTTTTTTATTATTATTTTTTTTTTATAATTTTTTTTTTTTATTATTTTTTATTATTATTTTTTTGCAAAAAAAAAACTGATCTGCATTTGTTGAATTTAATTTGGTTGCATTTTTGAGGTACTGAACGTCGATTCCATGAAATCTAGAGTTAGCGCCGCAAAACAAACCCCGGATTCGTGACCAGCGACCCCTCAAAAATAAGAATTAAAAAAGTAATGTTTAAAAAAGGAAACAAAAAAAATTGCTCGGACTGAGATTCGAACCTACGCTCCCAAAAAGTAAAACTGTTTTCAGCAGGGACCGAAAATAACGGTTATTTTCAAAATTTAAAAATAAAAAGCAATTCGAAAGAAATGGTCAGTGGGTCATATAAAGACTGCATTATGAATTTCACGTCCATATCTCACTTAATAAAGAAAGCTTAAAAAAACCGGCTTAAAAAAATAAAACTCAAAAATAACCGTTATATTCTGCTTAAAAAAATAAACGGCAAAAATAAACGTTGTTTCAACACTGGGGTTTTCGGGGTCGCTGATCTCAAATTTGTTGTAAAAATTGTAAAATTCAAGATGGCGGATCCAATATAGCGACAAAAACAACCAAATGCTCACATATTTCAATGAAACTGGGTATATGAAGTTTTTCGGGGACGCTAATCTAAATTTGTTTGTCAAAATTTTAAAATTCAAGATGACAACCAAAATAGCAAAATGTTTACATATTTTTGTCAATATTTAAGATTTGAACTTTGAGTATTTGAATTTTAACAGCTGGAAAGTTTTAAAAACGTTTTCAAAACAATAACAAATAAATCAACAAGAAAACTACAACAACAGAAGTATTATGAAATATCGAGATTTTTTTATACAATTTTATACACTAAAAAAAGATGTTCAAAGATGTTTTTTGTAATAGCTAAACACACGTCCTTTTAAACTTGAAAAATTTTAACAAAAGATCGTGCTAAAATTCATATAAAATACTCAAAGTTCAAATCTTAAATCGGGACAAAAATATGTGAACGTTATGCTATTTTGGCCGCCATCTTGTATTTTAAAATTTTGACAAAAAAAATTATATTAGCGACCCCGAAAACCCCAGTTTCATTGAAATATCTGAGCATTTGGTTATTTGTCGCCATATTGGATCCGCCATCTTGAATTTTACAATTTTGACAAAAAATTTGAGATCAGCGACCCCGAAAACCTCCATATACGCAGTTTCAACAAGAATAGTGCAAAAATGTGGCGGCAGTGTTGAAACAACGTTTATTTTTTTAAGCAGAATATAACGATTATTTCCTGCCGAAAAAATAAAAAGCAGAAAATAATAAGTAAAACTCAACGTTTATAGATAAACGTCATAACCGTTACGGTCCCTGCTTTTCAGTTATATTTCAGAAAATAAACACAACGGTAGGCAACCGTGCTAAGAGGCGCGTTTATGAATCCGAATGGCCAGGGCTCAAATCTCGGTAAGTAAACAAAAATTTATACCATTTCTTTCGTAAATAAAATATAGCAATGAAATATCAATAATGTTGTTTAAAAAAATAATTCAGAGCAAAAAAATATAAATGGAAATTTAATTTAAAATCTTTTTAGGTAATTCTAAAAATATTCCTTTTTAATAACCTTTTTTTATACCCCCACACTCACTGTGGCAGGGTATACTAACTTTGTCACAACGTTTGTAATGCCCATAAGGAGGCGTGTCCGGTATGGAAAAGTATATATATTCTTGATCAGCATCACCTCCTGAGTCGATTTAGCGTAGTCCGTATGTCTGTCCGTCCGTCCGCACGAAAGCGGTCGCAGTTTTGGAGATATCGACTTTAAACTTTGGGTACATGTTTTTTTCGTGAATACTGAGATCAAGTTCGAGGATCAGCCAAATCGGATAAAAACTGGGCGTGGCTCCCATACACCGAAAAAAAGGTAAACATTTTTCAAGTCTTTTTTATTGTTGTATTCGGTTGGAAATGTTTAGAAACGTATTTTTGAAATGGTCCGAGGTTCCGAAGCCACATATATATGGGTCTAAATGGGGTCTTGAGACCAATTTTTTTTTTTGCTGGATTTGATTGGAAATTTTTAGAAATGGATTTTGGACATGGTCCGGGCTCCAAAACCACCTATAATTGGCTCAAAATGGGGTCTTGAGACCACATTTTTTTATGTTCGAGGTACTTCTTCCTACTGTGTGGGGGTATTTCAGCTTCGGTATAGCCGAAGATAGTCCACTCTCTAGTTGTATTTTCAATTTATAAAATCATAAACATTTCAGTCGCAAAAAAAAATTTTCAATCAGTTTTGACTGGAATTTGACAACGGTTCGGAACGATTTGACAACGATTGGTCATGATTTTTTTCTCAGTGTACATATGGTCGGAATTGGACAGCTGGGTGTGGCACTTCCCTTAAAATTCAGTACTTTAAAGTGATATACTTGGGCTCCCACTGAATAACTGTCACTGTATATCGTCCCCTAATTCCAAATTTATCTTAAGTACTTTTTTCGAAAATCTATTTTCATTCCACACTAGGGCTTTCGATCCCGAAGGCTTTTCGCAATCCCGGGATTTTCGGGACTGAAAATTGCAATCCCGGGATCCCGGGATTTTTCGGGATTTAATACTTTTACTAGCAAAATGCATTTTAAAAAAATAAAAAAAAATTTTGTATGTGTTTTATTGGAAAACTGATAGTTTTAGCGTAAATAAATAAACATAAACATTAATTTCAATTTATTAAATGAATTTTTATACCCCCACACTCACTGTGGCAGGGTATACTCACTTTGTCACAACGTTTGTAACGCCCATAAGGAGGCGTGTCCGGTATGGAAAAGTATATATATTCTTGATCAGTATCACCTCCTGAGTCGATTTCGCGATGTCCGTCTGTCTGTCCGTCTGTCCGTCCGCACGATAGCGGTCGCAGTTTTGGAGATATCGACTTGAAACTTTGGGTACATGTTTTTCTCGTGAATACTGAGATCAAGTTCGAGAATCAGCCAAATCGGACAAAAACTGGGCGTGGCTCCCATACACCGAAAAAAAGGTAAAAATTTTTTATTGTTGTATTCGATTGGAAATGTTTAGAAACGTATTTTTGACATGGTCCGAGGTTCCGAAGCCACATATATAAGGGTCTAAATGGGGTCTTGAGACAAATTTTTTTTTTTTTGTGGATTTAATTGGAAATTTTTAGAAATGGATTTTGGACATGGTTTGGGCTCCAAAACCACCTATAATTAGCTCAAAATAGGGTCTTGAGACCACATTTTTATATGTTCGAGGTACTTCTTCCTACTGTGTGGGGGTATTTCAACTTCGGTATAGCCGAAGATAGTCCACTCTCTAGTTTTTTTTATTTTTAGTATTTGAGTTTTTGTTTCTTTAGGAAAGACACAATTCAATTGAAAATATGCTTAAGTAAGAATTCTGAAATTACCTATATATCAGTTTTCAGTTTTACTTAAATATTTTTATTATTCATTTTTGTGCGTTCGCTAAGTCTTAGTCTTAGTCAGTCTGAAAATACCAATTTTCTTCTGAAATAAATATAAATTTATTTTTTCTTAAAGAAAAAATTTCAAGCACAAACAATTTTATTGGTAATTTTTTTTTAATAAATTAAAAATTTTTAAGTTTTTAGTTTACTATTTTTTTCATTTTGGGTTTGTCCAAACTATTCTGCTTAGACAATTTTTTTTGTATTTTATGTGCGATGAAAAGTTGTATTTTTCTTATATTAAACTTTTTTTATGGACTAATTTATTTAAAATGTAGTCCCGAAAATCCCGGGATTTAGGAAAAAATATCCCGGGATTTTCGGGACTGAAAATGGACCGGGATCCCGGGATCGAAAGCCCTATTCATTCCACACTTAGAATATCCATATACTTAGAATAGGGCCGGCAAAGCGGGCCGGGCACAGCTTGTCTTACAATATTAAATGGTATATAATTTTAATAGCCTCGCCGAAAATCTTCGCGCAAAATACCAGATGGATGAATTCTGAAATGAAGAGTTTAAAATTAGTCTATTTTCTATTATTGTCATACCCTAAAAAAATTGCACCACCGATTTTACTTGTACATATAATAATATTCTTATTAAATTATTTCTAGTGCTGCATTCGATACCGTCTCTGAACAAAATGTAGCCATAAAAAAATTATCGCGACCATTCCAAAATGTTACACATGCTAAAAGGGCTTACAGAGAATTTAAGTTAATGAAACTAGTGAATCATAAAAATGTAAGTTAATTAAATATTATTATAAATTATGAACTTTTTTTGGAACAAACTGCGCTCCGGGTACGTTAAATTTATTCAACTACACCTATTCAAATGGTATTAGCCGTTTTCCTAGGTCATGTAATTTTGTCTTTTAAATGGATATACACATTAGGGTAGTAATATTATTTATATAGAGAAAAAAAGTTGTTCTCTAATCATTGGTTACGCCCCCTAGTTTCGTTCCTTTTTACACTAAGATTAAGCTGTACAAATTTCAGAAAAAAATATAGATGTTTAGGGATGCCGCAGCACACCTAAAGTTAGGGATTTACACCTGTTTTTACGATTAATGGTCGCGTAGTTTACACTAGAGACCGACCGAAATTCGGTTTCGGTTTTTCGGCTTTTCGGCCAAAAAAAGCTGTTTCGGCCGTGTTTCGGATTCGGCCGAAAAATAAAATATCGTTTTCGGCCAAATTTCGTTTTCGGCCGAAATTTCGATATTTGATACGAAAAATGTAACAAATAAATAACAAAGATTACACTGATCGACAAAACTGAACATTTTGTGTGTTAAATATACTTGATAGACAAATTCTTAAGTATCTTACAGTACGCACCAAAAATTAAATTTTTGTGCAATCTTCATTATTATTTTTGGATTTGGCATGGCAAAATACATAAGGAACAACCAAGTGGATAAAAGCGGTGTGTAACACAAATTTAAGTATTGATCATAGTTTCGAAAATCAGCAGCGACAAAGAAGACAAGTCCCCAATTTGTATTGAAAAAAAAAAACTTTGAAACTTATTTTCTTGAAAGAATTTGTATGTTACATACAGCCTTCATCCATTCACCCCTTCACAGCGTTCTCACTCTTCTCCTATCGGAGCAGATCTATTACTCTCGCGATGATTTTTAAATTTCTGCTCCTCTACTACTATTGTAAGAAATCTTCTCCTCAAAATATTATGTGAGTTTCATACAATGCTACTACTCTTTCTACAAATCTACTACCATGACAGAAATTTTTATTACTCTCGTAGAAATTATACTACTCTACGTAAAAAAATTAAATCTACTCCCTGATTGATTTTAGATGACTGATACGCTTAAATTTGTACAACTTTATTACATTTATATTCACAATTTTTTCTTTTATTTTTTCGGTTTCGGCTTCGGTTTCGGCCGAAATTAAAAAAATGAAAATTCGGCCATTTCGGTTTCGGCCGAAAAAAATAATAAAAAATTTCGGCCATTTCGGTTTCGGCCGAAATTAAAAAAAGCGATTTCGGTCTCTAGTTTACACTTTGAACAATATCAAATTGAAAATCCTTTATTCTTATGTATTTTTCCCTTGTGTGTTATGTTTTAATAGTTATAATTCTTATGTATTTTGCCCTTCTAAACGCAATGGCATTTAAGGACATTTTTCTTAAAATTAATTTTTAGGTCAAAACTGGAAACTCTATTGCGTTAGAAGGGCAAAATACATAAGAATTATAACTAGAGACCGATCGAAATCGCTTTTTTTAATTATACCCCCACACTCACTGTGGCAGGGTATACTAACTTTGTCACAACGTTTGTAACGCCCATAAGGAGGCGTGTCTGGTATGGAAAAGTATATATATTCTTGATCAGCATCACCGCCGGAGTCAATTTAGCGATGTCCGTCTGTCTGTCCGTCCGCACGATAGCGGTCGCAGTTTTGGAGATATCGACTTGAAACTTTGGGTACATGTTTTTCTCGTGAATACTGAGATCAAGTTCGTGAATCAGCCAAATCGGATAAAAACTGGGCGTGGCTCCCATATACCGAAACAAAAGGTTAACATTTTTCAAGTCTTTTTATACCCCCACACTCACTGTGGCAGGGTATACTCACTTTGTCACAACGTTTGTAACGCCCATAAGGAGGCGTGTCCGGTATGGAAAAGTATATATATTCTTGATCAGTATCACCTCCTGAGTCGATTTAGCGATGTCCGTCTGTCTGTCCGTCTGTCCGTCTGTCCGTCCGCACGATAGCGGTCGCAGTTTTGGAGATATCGACTTGAAACTTTGGGTACATGTTCTTCTCGTGAATACTGAGATCAAGTTCGAGAATCAGCCAAATCGGACAAAAACTGGGCGTGGCTCCCATACACCGAAAAAAAAGGTAAAAATTTTTTATTGTTGTATTCGATTGGAAATGTTTAGAAACGTATTTTTGACATGGTCCGAGGTTCCGAAGCCACATATATAAGGATCTAAATGGGGTCTTGAGACCAATTTTTTTTTTTTGTGGATTTAATTGGAAATTTTTAGAAATGGATTTTGGACATGGTCCGGGCTCCAAAATCACCTATAATTGGCTCAAAATAGGGTCTTAAGACCACATTTTTATATGTTCGAGGTACTTCTTCCTACTGTGTGGGGGTATTTCAACTTCGGTATAGCCGAAGATAGTCCACTCTCTAGTTTATTGTTGTATTCGATTGGAAATGTTTAGAAACGTATTTTTGACTTGGTCCGAGGTTCCGAAACCACATATATAACGGTCAAAATGGGGTCTTGAGACCAATTTTTTTTTTTCGGTGGATTTGATTGGAAATGTTTAGAAACGGATTTTGGTCCGGGCTCAAAATGGGGTCTTGAGACCACATTTTTTTATGTTCGAGGTACTTCTTCCTACTTTGTGGGGGTATTTCAGCTTCGGTATAGCCGAAGATAGTCCACTCTAGTTTCGGCCACCGAAATGGCAGAAATTTTATATTTTTTTTCCGTCGAAACCGAAGCCAAAACCGAAAAAATAAAAGAAAAAATTGTGAAT